>CAUYPK010055319.1:0-32198 GCA_963574355.1 Loris lydekkerianus
TGGGCTGATGAGAAGTATGTGTATTCAGTTTTGTTGGGATGAAATGTTCTGTAGATGTCTGCTAATTCCAAATGTTGGATGGTTAGGTGTAAATCAAAAATTCTTTGCTCAGCTTCTTATTGAAGGATCTATCCAACACTGCCAAAGGAGTGTTAAAATCTCTGACTATTATGGAGCTGGAGGAAATCAAGTTGTTCATGTCTGTTAGAGTTTCTCTTATAAATTGAAGTGCATTCTGGTTGGGTGCATAAATATTAATAATTGAAATCTCATCATATTGCGTATTACCCTTAACAAATATGAAGTGACCGTTCTTATCCTTCCTTACTTTTGTTGGTTTAAAGCCTATTGTGTCAGCAAATAGAATTGCAACACCTGCTTTTTTCTGATTACTATTTGAATGAATAATCGATGAACATTCTTAAACACAGAATTTCTATTTCTCTACATACGTAACGCGTGACAGTTGTATGCAGCAAATATCTGGCCTGAGTTTTTGTATTCAGTCAGGTAACCTGTGCCTCTTTAGAGGACAGTGTAAGCCATTCATATTAATGGAGAATATTGATAAGTCTGGTAAAATTTTGGGTATCAAGTTTTTCAAAAGTCTAGTGGACATTTTTAATCCTTTCGCCACTATGGAAGTTGGAGTTTGATCAAAAGTTTCTGAGTGAGTTTATTTTTGTGGTAGAGGATTGGGCTGGTCATTATGAAGGATAGATATGAGAATATCCTAAAGAGCTGGTTTGGTTATGGCAAATTTCTTCAACATATGAATGTCATGAAAGTATTTAATTTCTCCATCATAAATGAAACTCAGTTTAGCTGGATACAGGATCCGGGGTTGAAAGCTATTTTGCTTTAGGAGATTGAAAGTTGATGACCACCCTCTTATGGCTTGAAAAGTTTCAGCAGAGAGGACTGCAGTCATTCTAATATTCTTCCCTTTGTTGGTAATGGATTTCTTACTTCTGGTTGCTTTCAAAATTTTCTCTTTCATATTAACTTTAGTGAAGTTAATTATGATATACCTGGGGGATGTCTTATTTGGATTGAGTTGTACTGGGGTTCTGAAACTGTCCGGAAAATTCTCTGGCATGTCTGGAAAATTCTCTTTTATAATTTCAGGGAGAAGGGCCTCTGTGCCTTGCGAGGCCACTTCATCACTTTCAGGGATTCCAATGAGGCAAATATTAACCTTCTTTGAATTATCCCAGAGCTCTCTGAGAGAACAACAGGTTTTTACTCTCCATTTCTCTTTCTCTTTTTCAGTTTGGGAGCATTTAAAGGCATTGTCTTCAATGTCAGAAATCCTTCCTTCTGCTTGCTCCACTCTGTTACTGAGGGATTCAACTGTACATTTCAGATCTTTGAGGGCTACAAACTCTTGCTTCAATGTGTCAAAATCTTTGGTGGTTTTGTCTTTAAACTCATTAAATTCTTGAGACAACTTTTGAATTTCTCCTTGAATTTCTAATTCTGACTTTTGAATTGCTCTTCAAATTTCTAATTCCAAATTTTCCTCCATTCTATTAATCTTGTTTGCAATCCAAATTTTGAATTCGATTTCTGACATCTTGGCCAGCTGTTTATGAAATGGAATCTTCAGTTACATCTGCCATGTCTTTCCTTGGGAGAATGGGGGGGGGGGGGTTGGTCTATTCTGGTTATTTATGTTACCAGAGTTTTTCCTGCTGATTCTGCCCCATGATTATTTTACACCATTTGATTTTTCCCCTGGAGCTTTGTCAAGAACCCATACAGTGCTGTAGCCTGAGAAATTGGGGACATGTTTGGTATGGTGGGGCTAAGTGGTTCTGTCTTTTTTTCAGCTGGTCTCTGTCCAACCCTAGTGAAACAGTTACTCTGAGTTGAAGTCTCAGCTGTGGATAAATACCAGCAATTAAGTCACCCCATACCCTGCAGGCAACAATTAGAAAAGGAAAATCAAACCTCCCTACAACCACACACCCAGAGCACCACTTGAATAGTCCTCGGGCGGTTGGCTCAGTTCAAAAGGTCCAAATCAATTGTCTCAGTTAGCACCTGTCTCAGGTGAGAGATTTTAAAAGGTCTCTGGCAACTAGATCACAGAAGTTTGGTGACAACTCAGATATGACTTGCTCTGGTGCTCCATGAAGTCAGGAGGACTCACCTAGCAAATAGATTAGTCTGGGAACGTTGATGCCTCCTTCACCACCTTGTACCTCTATCACACCCAGTCACTAATAGCCCCACAGCGCTGTGACCCTGTTGCCTCTAGTGAACAGATACTCTAAGGGTTTGCACCTGCCTGAATCACAAGGAAATCTATATCTGCTCAGCCAGACTGCTGCACTCTGCCTTTATCCAGCAGGGGGAGGTGGAGGCCTGATAACTCGGGAGTTTGATGGAGGCTGGGGGTGTTCACCCAGTTCCAGCCCCGCCCCTGATTGATGTTACTGACAGAACAGAACAGAACAACTTTGTGGGAATTTGTTCCTGTCCCTGCTAAATTCCACTGCAGAAGAGAAGTTGTTTTGGGTTCCCAGAGCCTGTGCCTCAGGCCCTGTCTTTGCTCCTGCAGGTTTGTATTCAGTTAGCTGTCAGTTCTATCCTCCTGCCTTCCTTTGTCTATAGGCTGACAATCCCCTGAAGGCAAGGTGCATCTTAGGCTGAGTAAAATAGTCCTCTGGGTCATCCTCACCCTGGGAATTTTCCTGCTCTGCGCGTGCATTTTCCAGTCCCTGCACTCCACGCAGGCTGGTACTGGCTAAGGCAAACCCTTTATTCATGGGGCCTGCGTTTCTGTCCCAGATCTGTTCCATGGTGGTTGCCACCTGAGAAGATGCCCAGCCTCCTCTGGTTGCCCAGGGAGACAGGGGGTATGGCTTCAGAATATCCGGGAGTGAGCCCTCTTGTTGCCAAAAATGGCTGTTTCTCTGGGCCTCGGGGCCCTGCCACTCTGGTGTGGGTCCCTCTCAGCCAACCGTACTCTCCTCAATCCTGTGCCGCAGAATCAGCACTGACCAGCTGCAGTCTAGGCCCTGTTCATACCCCTCAAGAAATCACCCAAGAATCTGGACTCCTGGGGGACAGGCCTCCAGACCTCAGAGTGAGAGTGGAGGGGAGTGCTGGGAGCTCAGAATTGCAGGTAGAGAATATATACAGTTTTATACAGTTTTATGCCTGGCAGTAAAATGCTGTGGCACCCTAGTAGGGGAGGTAGATCCAGTTTTTAGAGGGTGTCTCCCGTGGCATATAATGGGAAGACTTTTGAACTCTGGTTGTTTGTTCATGAGATACTCTGAGCTATTCTCATGGGGGTGGGGACTCTTTGCTTGGTGATAGATTTTGTACCTTTTGTTTGTATCCTTGGGGTCGGAGCTCATCTCAGTGGGATTGATGTGCATTCTTCAACCTCTCTCTTGGTGCAGCTCTAATCCACCAGGTTACTTGCTAAATTTCTGTCCTTTAACTCTCCTTCTGGACGGAAGCCTCTGTGGAAAGCTGGCTTCAGTCAGCCATCTTGTCTCCACTTCCTTTCTCTCTGAATTTATAGGCTGGTTTATTTCTAAGACAAGGTGAAGGATATTCTAGCTATTGACATAGGTCAATAGTAAATATTGAATTTTATAGAATTATGCTATCTCAGCTTTGAAAAACATTAGATTCACTCCTTCACATTCCTAAGAGGGACCAATTAGACAGACAGAGCCATCAGTTGTGTTACTGGGACCCAGTCTCTGGTCACCTGTGGGCCTCCTCACTGGTGTGTGTGACAGGACCAGTTTCCAGCATCTCCCCAGCTCTAAAACTGGGTCAGCCTGCCTATACCTTCATGAAGACTCCCTGCCCCAGGGGGTGCCTCCCTCAGCTCTGATACAGCAGGTGTGTGCTGCAGGGCTGGGACTCCTCCATGCCCATCATCAGAGCAGACTGGCAGGTACTGTCACCAGGGAAACAAAAGGCCTCGATTTAAGATGTTATGTCAGTTTTTTTCAAAATTGACTTACAAAAAACAAACAAACAAACAAACAAAAACTGTGATATAGGGGTAACATCTAACATCTTTTTCTCTTTTTACTCTATAAAAATACAAGGTACCTTATAACTAGAGCTTCCCAGTAGAATTTGAATTTATATTTTAATAAGCATTAAGAGTTCTTTAGCACTTTAGCATACTGAAGTTATCTGAAGTATTTATGGCAAATTATGAATATAATACAAAGTAACAGCCTCACTCTGTGGCTGGTTAGCTTATTATAGGGTCATAAAACAATAAAGTATAAAATTGGAGGGGAACTTGGAGGTCATTGGCCTGACTTTCAGAGCAGAGCAGAAATCCTCAAGCCTTCCTGAGAAGTACATCTTCCCTGCTGTTGGGGGGACTAATGCAGCCACACACACTTTACCCGTCCCTCTCCTCCTAAGACAAAGACAAAAAGGATCTGACTAGCCCACACCCTGAGAAGTTCATGCCAAAAGTTCTAACCTGGCAGGCAACCTTTGGAATGTGCCTGTATCCCATGGCCCCATATATAAGTCTCTAACTGCCAACTGGGTGCAGACACCATCTTTGCACTGCCCTTTCAAAAAACTTGGCCTGAGCATCTCTGTAGCCTCATGTCTGAGTGCCACTGTTTACACCTTTTACCTGCCCCATGGGCAGTGTAGCTCTGGTGCAGGGGGTTCTGTGCCAGGGCAGCCCCTTCTCCAGTACAGCACGCCAAGGTTGGTTGGCTATAAAATGCCCTAATACCAACATATTCATCACAAATTCTGGACAGGAGTCCAGAGGTTGGTGGACAGAGAGTCACCCACCAACCTCAGGCACAGCCTGACAACTCACCTGAGGTTTGGGATTTCAGCAGCATTCACCATTTCAACATTTCCTAATGTCCTCTGCCTCCTTAAAACTCACAAATGCTCCCAGGTCGGAAGTGGTGGCAGTGCTGATGGCGGGCCAGAGGATGGGTGTCTCAGTGAGGTCAGGTGACCGATCTCAAACCACACCGAGACCCACATCTCCTGTCTGTCATCATCACACTAACGACACTCAGTGGTGTTGTACCAACGGTGCTCAAACACTAGCATGCAAATTGGTTATCTGGTGTGATGACTAGGTTATTATAGATTCAGATTCCCAAAGACACAAACTTGAAAACTCCGGAACATGTATTTTCTGTGGTACACCTGTGACAGTGGCTATCAGGCTGTACTGCCCTGTGCTGAGGGGCCAGGTCAGGAGACTGGATGCAGATACAGGTGGACCTGCCCTCCTGGTCAGCACAGCCTGCAACAGTGGCAACCATATTATAGGATGGTCGTAAAATAATAAAGCATAAAATTGGAGGGGAACTTGAAGGAACATACCCCATAAGACCCCTAACAGAGGGACTTCAGCAGTGTCATTGCATCTGCCGCACAAGAGCTTCCCAAACAACCCACGCAGAATCCTCAGGTCTGGAGCACCTAGCCCTGTCTCATCTCAGGCTGTGTCCCCCCATTTTCCTACAATCATAAAATTTCTAGGTTGCAAGAGCCCTTAAAGTCCTCATGATCCAACCAAGCTTTTATCCATTTAGATTTTCTGCATTATTATACAATGTGAAACTTACTATTTTGCATTTCAGCTTGTAATATTCTTGGACACTGTTAATGTCCTTTGAGTAAGCCATTGTTGTGAACCATAATGCTATTTATTCAATAACTATTTATCAAGTACTTACTATGTACTCAAGACTGTGTAGGTTCACAGCAAAGACTATGACAAAATAGAAATGTTCCTGTACTCCTTCAGAAATTTAATTTTATGCTTCATTGTTTTAATTGAGACCTTATTTTTATAGAGGAAAAAAACTGGTCAAGGAGTATGTTAAAGCTATTTGTGCTTTGATATAAAATGTTGGCTAATCATTGTTTGGAGTCACTTAGCCCTTCAAAGTCAGACTCTGTAACAAGGTGGCAGAAAACATCCTATGTGCTCATGCAGAGACAGGCAGCATGGGGCCAGATGGCTGTGGGTGCTGCAGACGGAGTTGGCATGGGAGACCAGGAGTGATGCCATCTTACGGAAACACCGAGGCAGAGGCCAAGTGCCATCCTTAGCCAGGACTGCAGGGGCCCAGGGTGTGGCCCACGTGGCCCCTCATCTAGTGCTGTGTTTAGAGCCCAGGGGTGCTCTGTCGGTATGGGAAGATGGGTTAAGGATGGGTAGATGAACACACAGGCGGATGATGGATCAAAGTCTAATTTTTATTAGAACAGAGATTGTCAAGATTTTTTTTTATTTATAACACCAAATTTGTCTCTTAGATGGTAAAGAAAGAAAAATAAATTATTGTGCTGTTGATTATTATCCAAAAAAAAAAAAAAAAATAGAACAGTGGTTGATGCAACAGTGAGATCCTGTGGAAAGATCATGTCCTCAGATCTGGAGCCCCTGGCCCTGTTTCATCTTGGTCTGTGTCCCCCCACTCACACCATGTCCCCCTACTCACACTATTTGCATTGCCTCCCAGGACAAAGGTTCTGTCTTACTCATAATCTGGAACCAGAGCACAGTTGATTACTATTGAATGATGACTTTTCTGAGCTCTCTTTTCCATCTGGCTTAATCACCCTCAGCTTTTAGACATCAGCTCAGCTGTCACCTGCTTGGTGAAGTACGGTGTGAGCTCAGGCTGGACTGAGTGCACAGGGATCCCTTCTTGAGAAAACTCATCTCATCAGGGTACAATTGTCTGACTCCACTGCTAGCACGAAGAGCAAAGATGATGTCCATCCCACAGATTGACCCCAGTTACCACTGCAGTGCTTAGCACAAGATCAGCACCAACAAGTGGCTATGAGATACTGCATGAACTCCGCCCAGCCTTGATGTCACAGCTGGTCTTGCCACATCCACTGAAAGGCACACAGGTCCTGGTTGAGGACCTACGCACATGATCAGGGAGGTGCCAAATAGCTCCTGTGCACAGCAGAGCAGGGCTAATCTCCTCAGATCTGCTTCAGGGCCCTCAGGCTTCTGCCACCCCCAGAGCACATCTCCTGCCTATGACCCTTCCTGAGGGCCCTTAGTCCCTTACTCAGAGACTAAGATGTGGGCCTGTGAGTCTTTCTGCAGGAAATATCAGACCAGAATGAGCAAGATTAACACTAGTAAAACAAAAAAGACTCCTCAAAGAAAACAGGTTTTGTTAGCGTACAGTCATGATGCGTTCACATTTTCCCCATAACATTTACTGAATATTTGTAAGGGCCAATGCCTGGGTAGACACTGCACATCCATTCTTTAAAATTCCTTTGAGAGGTAGATGTCATTCTCACTGTTGTGAAGATGAAGAAATTGAGGCTAAGAAAAGTAGAATGACCTGGGTTACCCAACCCCAGGTTTGTGTAATACCCAAGCTCCTGCTCTGCTCACCCACGCTCTCTCAAAGACAAGTTGAAATTGTGAAACATTACAAAGACCAGCATGTAAACTATCTCCCCACAGGGCAGGGTGAACTGCTCCTACCTCTCCCCTTGATCATTCTGTGTGTAATCCCAAGTCCAGCAAAGCCTCATCCCATACAGTCTAGAAGTCTCCAGGAAAGTGTCCCCTGTGCTCATGTGTCACCTACTCTGAGGCACTGCACCTCCTGCCTGGAGTCCCCCTCAGCATACTGGTTGAAGGCTTCAGGCTCTGTCAGGAGGGTCTTAGAGTCTCACTGCTTGGGTTTTGATATCTTTGTGAGGTGAATTTTTAGGGGAATAGTTCTCAGTCTCTCTGGACACCCTATGCCCCATGAGAGCTGCCTTATCTTGGGCTGCTAAAACAAAATATCACAGACTTAGATCATTTATAGACAACAGAAATTTGTCCTTCCTTCTCCCCGTGTCCTCATGTGGCAGAAGGAAGGAGGGGTCACAGGACCTCCCATTCATGAGGACTCCATGCTCATGACCTAATCATCTCCCAAAGGCTTCATTCCCAAGGATTTTAACATATGCAATTTTGCGGGACCCGAACATTTAGTCCTTAGCCAGACCCCAAGAGGCTAAGTCACCCACACCTTTCCCTGAGTTGCCTCTGCCTGTGTCTCCATCCTTCCTTCTGTCTCCAGCAAGTTCATCAGTAACTATGGAAATACATTTCTCTTGGTGTGTCTTTGCAGTCCTTTTAGGATCTGCATGGAATGTTGCTACACAAATATCATATTAACACAGCCAAGGACCCCACCTGGGATTTGTATATATTACCAAGAACAGAGAGAGAAAAATGCTCTGTCCCCTCCGCACGCTGTGAGGACAATGAGTGCCGTGGGCTAGTGGGGCTTAGCTTCTGAGCTCTTCACCGCCTCCTGCATGGGAGAGTCACAGGGGATGGAAGTTCCTGTCTCCAGAATCCTGTCTGGCCATGGAGCTCACAGGTGTGCCCAGGTGAGTGCCTATCTGTGTCCGTGCCCTGCTCTAGTAGGTACCTTGCACAGGGGCTGCCTTCTACCTCCAGCGAGGGTGTCTGTAGTTCATGAGCGGCCCACCCTGCCTGCATTAAGTTGGATGCCCCTGGTGCATTGCTATGGCACCCTTGGGTGTCTGTGACAGGTGGGCATGGAACTCCCAGCCTTTCTTCTGAAGCCCCTCTGACAGGCTGTGGCTGTCAGGAAGTAGATGAACTCTCCCTGGCATTGCTGGGGCACCACCACTTCAGCCCCCACTGCACACCTATCTCACGGAACTCCACAGGGAGAAGAAGAATGTTGCAGACTCAAGGGAAGAGACCTGTGCACCCAGAGCTCCAGGTGCTGGACTAAGAAACGAGTGCCGAGAGGCCAGAATGGCCAGGCTTCAGGTAAGTTGTGTTGATGCTGGAGAAGGTGGGCACACAAGGCCACCTCTCTACCTCCAGGCTTCAGGCTGACTGGGGCTTAGCAGCCGATACACTACTGGGGGCAGGGAGCAGGGGACAGGTGGCCACACATCCCACCTGCCTGATAAACTAGCTTATACCACGGGGGCACCTTGGCTTGCAGGATGGTGCTGTCACAGTGGGGCTGTGCTTTGTCAGTGCCCCCTATGCTGAGTTCTGTCTCTTTAGACTGCATGCTCCTTCCCTGAGGGCCAAGGGGGACTTTATTCATGGGGCTATCTCCAGACCCAAGCATATGCCTGGCACACAGTAGGGCCAACTGCATGAGCCACCTCTTGCTAAAGTGGAAGTTTCTACTGAGACATTGTGGTAGAGAAGGTGTAGGCAGCCTAAGGCACTGTCAGAACACAGGGAATATGAAGCCACACACCCACATACAGAGCGTAAAAGGTGTGAGGTGATTGGAGAGAACTTGGGTAAGGGATTTATTTAAAGAGAGCTTCTGGAGTGGGTAAGCCCCACTTCCCACCCCGATGAGAAAATCAGGTCTTGTTCTACCTGTCTAATGGGGCAGTGAGGCAGGGGGTGCAGGGAGCTGGACACCTACCCTGGGGTTTGTAGGGCTGAGAATGGAGGCAGCACTTGAACAAGAGTGGTGTGTACTCAGGTGGGTCAGAAAGTTGCAGGTGGGAAACACCAGTGCAGGGTAGAGTCGGAATGATGGATCGAGGACCCTGAGCTTGCACACCTTCCCGGCCCACAACGCAGGCTGCTTTGCACTCGAGCTGGCACTCCTGAGAAAGGAGCCCCCTGCCTCCTTCCCTTCCCTCCCCAGGGCTCCTTTCTCAGCAAGAGGTCAGAAGGAGGTGAGGGGAAGTGGGCATCCATATGTCTGAGGGTGACAGGATACCCCTCTGCACCTGACTCCCACAGAGGGCCAAGAAGACATCTTGTTTTGAAATACGGAAGTTTTGGTGAATACATGAGATTATAAATGTTTAATTCTTGGACTAGACAATGTTGGCCAACTTGAAGTATAAGGAATCTCATTAACAAAGAGGAGCAGAAAGACCTTGGCTATACCAGTGCAGCAAAGGAAAAAGCTCCATTATGTGAGAGTGAAGAGGAGTGGAAGGAGCTAGCCATGCAGCCATCTGGTTGGGGAGGTGGGAGGAACTAGCCATGCTGCCTTCTGGTTACCACTAAAAACTTCTACATTGCTTTGCCTGTGGTTTGTTGACTGAGAGCCTGCATGGCCCAAGTATGACATTAGGGGCTTTTGGTGGGACATGTCAGCCTCCCCTAGATACCTTTGTGTCTCTGTGCCATTCCCCCCATTTCCCAGAGGACTCAGCAGGCTCCAAGACATTATGTACCTCACCTAAGACTTGACAGGAAGTGACAAAACAGCCCTTCAGACTAGGTCTGTTTGACTCCAAAGATTGTCCCCTTTCTACCAGGTCACCTGGGCTGCCAGTTATTCATCTCTGATGATCCATGGAAGGTGCAGGAAAAACCATAATAAGCAGAATCCCTTTGTCCTCACCATCTTCTGAGGCATGTAGATTAGCAGACAAGTGAGACCTCAATAAGACACTCACAGCTGCACTTACTTGTACTAAATGCCTGGTCCCCAAGGGAGACACGTGTTTCAACAGAAAGGAATTCCGCTCCCAGGCAGCATGTAAACAAGTTGGGCTTTGGTTCAGGGAGGTTCCTGGATGAAGGAATGAAGAGCAAATGAGTGAAGGAGGGACACTTGGGAGTAGGAACAGCACCCATGACACTCCCAGGACAGCGGAGGCTCAGGTCTGTCTGGTGTGGCAAGAAGCCACAGGAGGCTGGAGCACAGTGAAGGATGAGAGAAGGGACATGATGAAAGGAGGTCGGGAAGGGGTTCTAAAGTGCCCAGCATGTGAGATGCTGTGGTCCCAGGAAAGGAGTTGAGTTTCATCTTCATCATAAGAGCCAGTTGCCTCCTTCTTACAAATGCCAGTTGCCTCCTTCTTACAAATGAGACCTGGGATCCACTGGCTCATTTTCAGGCAGGTGTGAGATTCCTCCTGGCAGCCACGCACTGTGGGAATAAAGGGAAAAGACTCTCAAAGGTGCCAAGCAGCCCTGACTCTGCCCCTTATTAGCCTTGAGACCTTGGACATGCTACGTCATCTCCTAACCCTCAACTCCCTCACTGTAACAGGGAAGTGATGTGCCCACTGCACAGGGTCCTGGTGAGGCACAAATAAGACTGTCTAAAGCCAGTGACACCTCATCAGCCCATCCTGTAGGTAGTGTCCAAAGGGTGCTATCTAAGGACCTTCTTCCTCAAACTATCCTCAAGGAGCCCATGAGGGACTATCCTCCCTGTATGCTTCCAGGGAGCTTTGGGGCTGTAATGGCTACAGTGTGGGATGGAAAGAAGTCCCCTTTGCCTTCATAACCAAATAATAAATTTATGAGCAGTTTCATTGGCCTACGACCTCTTTTAGTGAATACAAACCTCCTTCTGGGCCACTCTGTCTTGCAAAGTAATAAATGTGCTAATCATAGTGGTTTAGAAAATAAGAAAATAATATCAAGTTTATTAAGGATACATAAGGCTGCCTAATCAGAGAAAGGATGAGAGCACCTCACACGTGTTCTTGTTCAGAGTAAAATCCCAGATGGCACTTGTTACGAGAAGTGGTTGGGAGTAGAGTACATTCACAAAGGTGGAAAGCAGTAGTATTTTGTCACTCTGATAGCAGATAGACACCAAGGTATGTGTGGGGTTCTTTCAAAAAATTCTGAAATCTGGAATTAAGGCCAAGATAGTATAAGGAATTTGAGAGGATCGAATCAGGAAAGCACTGAGGGAGATTAACAGGGATAATTCTATTCTTTTCTATCCAGTTGGAGTCACTAATAATATGACTAAAATTTGTATCAATCCACAACATGGGTGTCCAGGATCTGTGTTTTCTGCTTTTCTAGTATCAACGGAAAAACACATATTTTGTAGAACACAAAAATGCTTCATTTTTTGACACTGCTTAGAAGAGAATCACAATGAATTTTTAAATTTTCTAAGCATCAATTTCTCTTATGTAAAATGTAAGTAATAATATCTACTTGTAGGATTGACAAGAACAACACAATGGGCCCCCAGTCAGCTTCTAGTGCCACAGTGTTATAACCCAGGGGATGTGAGTCTGCCTCTGCTTAAAAGGGCTAACCACAGGTGTGGAGCACAGACCAGGGTGTGGCTGAGCCTCTCCTCAGCATGCTGTGCCCCCCTCAACCTCCTGGTCACCCTCTGATGAGAGTGACCTGGAATGTCTGCATGTCCAATTCCCAAGATGAGACCTGTGGTCATCTCCTGTCTCCAGTGCATGGCGTGCAGTATGCCTCAGAACACGGGCTCTGAACTTTTTCACAGAAATTGTGAGTCACCCAGGACAATATCTCAGGCGTGTGACTGGATCTCTCATGGGCAACTAGAGATGATCTCAGACCTGAATGAAAAAATACCCAGATTAGCCAGGAGGCAAAATTCAAGTGGGGCTTTGGTTTATTAGCAGATGTGTGTGTGTCCCACAGATCATGCTCAGTCAGTCTCCTTTTTTTCCCTTGTATTAAGTCATAAAGGCATACATCATTAATACATTTATGCATTTGTGGATTACAATGTGTTGATTTTTTTATGCAATTTGGAGTGATGACATCAAACTAATTAATATAGCTTTCACCTCATTTACTTAATGATTGTGTTAAGATATTTATGTTCTATACTTAATAGATTTGACTTGTACCCTTGCAATATGCTCCATAGGGGGTGGTCCCACCATTTACCCTCCCTCTATCAAACGTCCCCCTTCCCCCCCTTCCCCCTTCACTTCTCTCCTTCATCCTGGGCTATATTTGTGATCTATCTTTCATAAGAAAGTGTGAGTAATTATAATTGGTTTCATAGAAGTACTGAGTACATTGGATACTTTTTCTTCCATTCTTGAGATACTTTACTAAGAAGAATATGTTCCAGTTCCATCAATTTAAACATAAAAGAGGTAAACTCTGCATCTTTTTTTTAATGCTGCATAGTATTACATGGTATACATATACCACTATTTATTAATCCATTCATGGGTCAATACACACTTGGGCTTCTTCCATGACTTGGCAATTATGAATTGAGCTGCAGTGAACAATCTGGTGAAAATATCTTTGCTGCCAAGTGATTTTTTGGTCTTTTGGATATACACCTAGTAGAGAATTGCAAGATCAAATGGAAGGTCTACTTATTTCCAAAAGGAACATATTACTTTGCATTCCCACCAGCCGTGCAGAAGTGTTCCCTTTTCTCCACATCCACACCAACTTCTGTAGTTTGGGGATTTTGTGATGTGGGTTACTCCATATCTACTGGAGTTAGATGATATCTCAAAGTGGTTTTGATTTGCATTTCTCTGATGATTAAAGATTATGAGCATTGTTTCATGTGTCTGTAGACCATGCACCTGTCTTCTTCAGAGAAGCTTCTGTTCATGTCTCTTGCCCACAATGAAATGGGATCACTTGTTCTTTTCTTATTAATAAGTTTGAGTTCTCTGTGGATTCTGGTTATCAGACCTTTGTCAGAAACATAATCTGAAAATATCCTCTCCCATTTTGAGGGCTGTCTACTAACTTTACTTACTGTGTTCTTGGCAGTGCAGAAGATTTTTAGTTTGATCAGATCCCAGTAATGCATTTTTGGTGTTGCTTCAATTGGCCAGGAGGTCCTCCTCATAAAGTATTCTCCCAGACCAATTTCTTCAAGTGTTTCCCCTACACTCTCTCCAAGAATCTTTATAGTTTCATGTCTTAAGTTTAAGTCTTTTATCTAGTGAGAGTCAATTTTTTTAGAGGTGAAAGGTGTGGATCCAATTTCAGTCTTCTAAAAGTCTCCAGCCAATTCACCCAGCACCATTTATTAAATAGGGAATCTTTTCCCCAATTTATATTGTTGATAGGCTTATCAGAGATCAAATGACAATAAGGGTCAGGGTTCATCTCTTGGTTCTTGATTCTGTTCCATACATCTACCTCTCTATTTTTGTGCCAATACCATGCTGTTTTGATCACTATAGATTTATAGTATAGGTTGAAGTGTGGTAGCATGATTCCTCCTGATTTGTTTTTATTTCTGAGTAATGTATCTGCTATGCGAGGTTTTCTTCTGTTTCCATATAAAATAAAGTACTAGTTTTTCCAGATCTTTAAAGTATGACAGAGGTGCTTTGATAGGGATTGCATTAAATTCATAGATTGCTTTGGGTAGTATGAAAATTTTAACAATGTTGATTCTTCCCAGCCATGAGCATGGTATGTTTTTTCATTTGTTAATATCTTCAGCTATTTCTCTTCTTGGAGTTTCATAGTCCTCTTTATAGAGATCTTTCACATCCTTAGTTAGGTACTAAGATATTTCATCTTCTTTGGCACTACTGTAAAGGGAATAGAATGTTTTTTTTTTTCAGCTTGACTATTATTGGTATATATAAATGCCACTGATTTGTGAGAACTAATTTTGTAACCTGAGATGCTGCTGTATTTCTTGATCACTTGTAAGAGTTTTGTAGTTGGGTCCCTGGAGTTTTCCAGGTATATAATCATATCATCTGTGAACAGTGAAAGTTTGATCTAGTCTGATCCTATATGGATACCCTTGATCACCTTATCTTGCCTAATTGCAATGACTAAGACTTCCATTACAATGTTATAAGGCAGTGGAGACACTGGGCAACCTTGTCTGGTTCCTGATCTGAGTGGAAATGTTTTCAATTTTACTCCATTCAATATAATATTGGCTGTGGGTTTGCTGTAGATGGCCACTATCAGTTTAAGAAATATCCCTTCTTAACCTATTTTCTTAAGTGTTATAATCATTAAAGGATGCTGAATATTATCAAAAGCTTTTTCTGCATCAATTGAGAGAATTATATGGTCTTTGTTTTTATTTTTTTTATGTGCTGTATTATATTTGTAGATTTATATATATTAAACCAGCCTGAGGTTATTTAGTTTCCATGTTTTTGTATGAGTATGCAGATTCCTGTTACTGAGTTCAGCTTTTGTTCCATGATAGTCTGAGAAGATACAAGGAATAATTTTTATTTTTTTAAAATTTGCTGAGGTTAGACTTGTAACCTAAGATGTCATCAGTCTTGGAGAATGTTTCGTGGGCTGATGAGAAGAATGTGTATTTTGTTTTCTTAAGATGAATTGTTTTGTAGATGTCTGTTCAATCCAATTGTTGAATGTTTGAGTTTAAGTCTAATATCTTTTTGCATAGTTTCTTATTAAAGGATCTATCCAGCACGGCCAAAAGGGTGTTAAAATCTCTGACTACTATAGTGCCGGAGGAAGTCAAGTTGCTCATGTCTCTTAGGGTCTCTTTTATAAAATTGAGGAGCATTGTGTTTTGGGTGCATAAATGTTAATAATTGAAATCCCATCGTGTTGAGTGTTGCCCTTAATAAATATGAAGTGCCCATCCTTATCTTTCCTTACTTTTGTTGGTTTAAAACCTATTGTATCAGCAAATAAAATTGCAACCCCTGCTTTTTTCTGATTTTCATTTGCCTGAATTATAGACGTCCATCCCTTCACCCTGTGTTTATATTTATCTTTTAAGGTAAGATGAGATTCTTGTATTCAGAAAAACCTGGCCTGAGTTTTTGTATCCAGTCAGCCATCCTGTGTCTCTTTAGAGGACAATTTAAGCCATTCACATTAATTGAGAGTATTGATAAGCCTGGTAGTATTTTGGGTATTGAGTTTTTCAAAAGTCCAGTAGACATTTTTAATCTTTTTGCCACTATGGAAGTTGGAGTTTGATCAAAAGTTTCTGAGTTAGTTTACTTTTGTGGTAGAGCATTGTCCTTGTCATTGTGGAGGATGGGTCTGAGAATATCCTGGAAAGCTGGTTTAGTTATGGTAAATTTTTTCAACATGTGAGTGGCATTAAAGTATTTAATTTCTCCATCATAAATGAAATTCAGTTCATCTGGATGCAGGCTCCTGGGTTGAAAGTTGTTTTGTTTTAGGAGGTTGAAGGTCGATGACCATCTTCTTGTGGCTTGAAAAGTTTCAGCAGAGAGATCTGCAGTCATTCTAATATTCTTCCCTTCGTAGGTTATGGTTTTCTTACATCTGGCTGCTTGCAGAATTATATCCTACATATTAACTTTGGCGAAGTTAATTGTAATGTGTCTGGGAGATGCGTTATTTGGATTAAATTGTGCTGGGTTTCTGAAACTGTCTGCTATCTGAATTTCAGTATCTCTTATCATGTTTGGGAAGTTCTCCCCTGTTATCTCTTGGAGAAGAACATCTGGGCCTTTCAGAACAACCTCGTCACCTTCTGAAATTCCTATAAGGCAAATGTTTGCTTTTTTGTAGTTGTCCCACAGCTCTCTGAGAGAATGATCCATTTTTGCTCTCCACTTCTCTTCCTCTTTGAGCATGTAGAAATGTTCAAAAGCTTTGTCTTTAATGTCATAAATCCTTTCTTCTGCCTGCTCCATTCTGTTACTGAGGGATTCTACTGTATTTCTCATATCTTGGAGGGCTGCAAATTCTTTTCTCAATGTGTCAAAATCTTTGGTGATTTTGTCTTTGAATTCATTGAATTTTTTTAGACAACTTTTGAATTATTCCTAGAATTTCTAATTCCAACTTTACTTCAATTCTGTTCATCTTATTTGCCATCCAAATTCTAAACTTGATTTCTGACATCTCATCCATTTGTTTATGAATGGGATCTTCTGGTGTGTCTGCCTTGTCATTCCTTGGGGGGGTCAATCTACTCTAATTATTCATGTTGCCAGAGTTTTCCCACTGATTCTGCCCCATGATTGCTATTCACCATTCAGCTAGATGGGCAGGTAAGATGAAATTGGATCGGGGGCTCCTGGAGTTATGATTAACCAGCCCTTTGCCAAAGAGCTTGGGCTGGTGACTGCTGCTTTTCCCCCTACAGCTTTGCAAAGGGGGAGTACTACAGCCTAGGACACTGGGAACATGCTTGGTGTGGTGGGGCTAGGTAGCTCTGTCTTGTATTCATCTGGTCTCTGTCCAATCCTAGTGAATCAGTGACTCTGGGTTGAAGTCTCAGCTGTGGAGAAATACAAGCAACTAAGACACCCCACCCACCACTGGCAACAACTGGAAGAGGAAAATCAAACCTTTTCACTACAACATAACCAAGGTACCACTTTGGACGGTCCTTGGGTGATTGACCCAGGTCAAGAATTCCAAACCAATTGTCCCAGTCAGCACCAACCCTCAAGTGGGAGAGTTCAAAAGGTCTTTAGCAATTAGATAGCAGGTGTCTACTGGAAGCTTCAGTGTGGCTCACTCCAGTGCTCCATGGAATCAGAAATGCCTGCCCCAGTAGAAGAGTTGGACCCGGGGGCCTGGTGCCTCTTTCCTCACCTTGTACCTCTTTCACCCCCAGTCACTGGTAACCACAGGAGTATGGCCCAGTTCCCTCCAATAAGCAAATGTGCCAGGGCTTTGTGCCTTCCAGAGTCAAAGGAAAGTCAATACCTCCTTGGCCCAGCACCACCCTCTGCCACCATCTGGCAGAGGGAGCTGAAACTTGCCTGCTTCAGGTACTCAATGGCAACTAGGGAGCACTCCACCTGAGCTCAGTCCAAACGTGAGTATAACAAGTCAGCAAATTTTTTTTTTCCCTCAGCCACCATGCCTTTGCCCCAGCTGCTCTGCAGCTCTGGTATCCCTATAGGACAAGGTTTGGCTCCCTCTGATAGCCCTCAGAGTTGGGGAGGTGTCTCTCCAAA
Organism: Loris lydekkerianus; assembly: GCA_963574355.1. Classification (NCBI taxonomy): domain Eukaryota; kingdom Metazoa; phylum Chordata; class Mammalia; order Primates; family Lorisidae; genus Loris; species Loris lydekkerianus. Next base: position 17,662 of record CAUYPK010055319.1, read on the forward strand.
ATTAGAGACCAGCAGGATCACTCTAGAGACCAGCTTCATGGAATGTGTCTATATGCAGCTCTGAGGTGGCTCCCATGGCTCCAGTGGCTGGGGCGGTGTCTAGAGCAGCATGAGTCACACACAGCAACTGCTGGGGCAGTGCGGGTTGTGCGGCAGCTGGCACGGCTCTCAAGCTTCCACTTGCCACTGATTTCCACTTTTGCAGAGCCAAGCCTGACAGCTTCCCCTCTTTGTCTGCACTACTACTGGGCTCACTGTTACAGCACAGCTTCACTACCAGGGCCCTTGCAATGCCCAGTCCTAGCAATAAACCACAGACATTCCGGTCTCTGCAAGATTAGGCTTCTGGACCACCAGGCAAGGGGGGAAGGATGGACTGGGAGTTCAAAATGGCAGGGAAAATATTTGTTCAACTTTCATGCCTGGCAAGAGAATGCCCAGGCTCACATCAGGGTCCCTCTGGAGAAGTAGTCCCTGCTTCCCCTAACTCTCTCCCATGGGGGTGAGAAAAGAGGTCCTCAATTTACCACTTGTAGAGATCCCACAGTGAGAAAAAAAAAAAAAAAGAAAAAGAAAAAACAACCAAAAAAACCTCTCTTGGGTGAGGGGATGGACACCCTTTTTCTTTGGGATGAGTTTTGTACCTGAAATTTGCTTCCTTGGAGACGCAGCTTGCCTAGCAGAGGTGATGTGCAGTTATCTCTCTTCTCTCTCAGCTCAGCTCCAGATCTTTAGCTTTACTGGGTACTTTCTGGTCATTATCCTTCCCTCTGGATGGAAGCTCTTTCAAAAGCTGGCTCCAGTCGGCCTTCTTCATCCTCCTCTCCTCAGCCAGTCTCTTAAAACCTCTCATAAACTAATACTTTCAAACAAAATGGAGTAAAAGAAACTGGGTTTGTCCTCCTGCATGAGAAAAACACTAACAAAAATAAGAAATACAAACTATATAAAACAGTTGACTTCAAGATGCTGGGTATCAGATGGTGTGAGCTGGACCAAACGGTAGGTATAGTATGTGTATGTTAAGTTTTTTAAGAAACGGTAACTGTTTTCCAAGGCAGTTGTACCATTTTCTTTCTTCTTTCTGTTTTTCTGTTTACATTTACACCAGCAGTTTATTAGAAGTCCAATTACTACAGTCTCATCAGCGCTTTTGTATGGTCAGACTTTTTAATTTATCATGTGAATGGGTCTGTACTGACATCTTGTTGTGGTTTTAATTTGCGTTTTTGTAATAGATTATGCTTTTGCTGTTGTTTACTTCAAAAAATCTTTGCCTAACTTAAGGTCACAAAATTTTTCTTCTTTACAATCTTTTAGAAATTTTATAGTTTGTGTTTTATATTAGGTCTATCATCTACTTTAATTCAAATTTTGTATGTGATGTGAGCAATGGGCCCTTTACTATGCTATTGGATTCCATTTAATTCCACTCAATGTTTATGAGAGATTGCTGGTTTATTTATAGTTTTCTTGTTTTCAAGGCAAACTTTTTTTTTCTAACAGAAAAGTAGTTCTCCTGGTTTTGCATCCTATTTCTTGAGAATAATAATTTAACTCTAAAAAAGTAAACTCATCAATGGAGGTAAAATGGAGTTTCTCATATTATTGCAATTTCTATTTTAATTTGTTTTTATTTTCCAGAGTGAGTTCAGCTAATGAGGAGAGCAAAGCCAATTCTAGTTTAACTATGGTTTGGTGTAGAGCATGTGTGTATTTGTAAGGACAATTAATGCAGACACGTACCTTGAAAGATGCTAGTGTAGTTGAGCAAGGTGTGCTGGTGTAAGACAGTCTTTCTGATCAAAGACACAGGAGAGAGTCTGGATTTCCTCCCCCAGCATCCTGTTCACACACTAACTCTCACTGTCCAGGGTCTTGTATTGGTTCATGGGGATCTGTTCAGAGCCCTGAGTTCTGATCTGATTAGAGGACATTCTAGCCAGGGCACAGTGGAAACAGAAAATGGAGAGTGGCGTGTCCAGCTTCCTCCTGCGGTATCATACGGTGGGGGGTGAATGCTCTGGGCAGCCACCCTAACATAGATGAAGCAAACATAAAATTGGGCACCACAAGTGCCTTCTTTTGATGGCTACAGTGAGGAAGAGAGGCATTCAGATTACATTTTCATGGTCTGCATATGCTGTCTTTGGAGCTGGGGACCATCTGTGCTCCAGAGAAGGTGACTGCCCAGGAGAGCTGCACTTGCAAATATCATTCCATAGGGTGCCTGATGCATACAAAGATCATGGGATGTGGAGTCAGTGTCCTACTTGACAGTGGCTTTGGGCAAACAACTTCACCATCCAAGTGCATCTTCTCATCTGAATGCTGGCAGCATTTCTCTTGGGAATTGGGTGTGCCATGCAACCAGGCATCACGTCAAAGCCAGGTCTGTTACTTTGCCTGTGGAGCAGAGTAATCACCACGTGCCCCTCCCCCACCTTGTGAACTACACAGAGGCCTCCAGCACCAGCCTGCCCCTCCTCACCCAGTTAGCCCATCATGGACCAGGGGAGGCTCAGGCCTACACACTCCCCATTGAACCTGCTGCTCTAAGACCCCAGGCTCATTTCCAGAGCAGCCACCTATAGGGATGCTGAGATGGTGCCCACCAACACTGAACTGAATGCTGCCAGCTATTTTTATGAGCATTTCAGAAGCCAAACTCTGGTGGAAGGAAAAAGTATTTATTTCAGACATATATTTTTATAGATCTTTACCCCAGAAATAAATAAATCAACCTTCCCTCTTTAGGAATGGCATGAAAAATGTTTTTGCTTTAGTGGGAAACTTGTAATAACTGTCTTGGCTTCTTGCCATCAGCAGATGTTTATAAGCTAAGGTCTCAGACAGAGATGAATCGATTGTTTTTCTTTCTTCAGAGCTTCACAAAAGATAGTGTGCCTGAGAGTTCACCGGGAAAACAGGATTTGTCATTATTTCGAAAGTTGTATTATTTAATGACTAACAGTTTAAAGCCATGAGTAATAGTTTATGTTTCATTGACTGCCTTTGATTACCATGCTAATTATATTGTAAACAAGACACTGAGATTTTCAGAAAGTAGTAACTTTCTGTTATTTCAAGGTAAAGGACTTGCTCAGAGATCATTAGAGCAGAATTTCTGTGCACAGAAAAGTAAAATGAATCTTTCAGGGAAAGCCCTGCAAATGAATTTTATTTTCATATATTATGGCTTATATTTGTGCTCTGGAGAAGGTGACTGCCCAGGAGAGCAGCACTTGCAAACATCATAGCATGAAGAGGCAGAAGTTTCTGCCTGTGCAGACGGCGATGTGTGTGTGCATGTGGGTGGGAGGTATGAGGAGGCTGGCACAGCTCTCGGGCTCCTCCAATGGCTCAGGGGGCCCATTTCAACCCATCTGGGAGCTACACAGAGCCCACGTGGCTGTCATACCTGTGAGGACTGCCCGGGCTCCCCAGCACTTCTGAGGTCCCATGCCTGAGTCACAGCTGCTCCCTAACTTCTTTATCCTGACATCACTCATGGGGCCAACAAGCCAGAAAGTAAAAGAGCAGCCCCAGGCCTGGTACTCTCACTCTCAGGACCAGAGCAGGGGGTTACCTTTCACCCCTTCCAGCAGGTGCTCTGGAGGCTGTGGGACTGGATTTTTCTCACATGTACTTCCCATCATCCTGACTCCCATCAACTGGGATAGAAGTGTAGACTTTGGCTATGCTCAGAAGTGTGCACTGACACAGATATGATTTAATTTAAAAAAAAAAAAAAGACAGTATAAAGCTACAGGAATCAAGACAGTGGGATATTAATAAGCATTCCAAATTGTATATAAAATCAGCACATTGTACCACATAAATGCATTAATGTATACAGTTATGATTTAACAAAAAAAAAAAAATTTTTTTAAGTGTGCACTGGGCTGACACACAGCCCCTATCCCATATGACCAAGGCAGATTGCGTGGGAAAGTGTATGCTTGGGGTTTGGCCCTTCTCTCTCTATGGAGACCAGGTATCACAGGCATGACCTTCAGGTCTGTCCTTGGGGATGTGTCGTAGAGCTCTGAGCCTCTGGCTTCCCATTGAACCGTGGTGCAGTGGCCCTAGGGCTGATGCTTCCCTCCGTGGTGGGTAATTGTGGCTGAACAGGGCTGTCTGGCTAAGTGCTGACCCTCTGGTTCTCTTTGGAGTTAGACGTGGTCCCATCACCGGGCTTGCTGATGGGCTGCCAGTGGAAATGGAGCACCCTCTGTGGCTGAGGCTGCTTGGTCTTGATGAGAAGGACCCCCATCCTGCCTCTTGTTCCTCACCCAGCAGGTGGGTGATGCCCAGGGAACCTAAAAGCCACAAAATGGCAAGGCCAAATGGGGGCAGACTGCAGGAGGGTCGTCTGTCCAGGAGGAAACTTTATCACATGTGGCAAGACACTCATAAGAGCAGTGAGTGAAAACATTCCTAGGAGTACGTGGTGGAATGAGTCTGAATTAGAGTCTAAACCCTGCCCTGCCAGCTTGGACCCTAGTTAAGCTGTGCAGGGCCTATAAGCCTGCAACCAGGATATAGAGCATTGTGAAAACAATACATAAGTGGGTTTCTAATAACCTTTTAAATAGGCTGAGAAAGGGAGGTATTGGCTCACAAAATCTATAGAAGCAAGGGCAAGCAGCAGGCTCCCCACCTGGAGGCCAAGGTCTGTGCGGCAGTACGTGCCAGCCTGGCCTCACCTCTCTGCTACCTCTGGGTGTCACCTGATCTTCATTCACTGAGAACACCTTTCTCCACGTGGCCAAATTTGTAAAGTTAGAGCTGCCAAAAATTTGCAACTTTCATCTTACAACTTCCACTTCAGGGAGGATCGATTTGCTTTCAAGTTTCCCAGTTCAAAGCAGCAGACAGAGGCCTGGGCCAGGACCCACCTAGAACAGTCAGTGTGGCAGGCAGCAGAGCCCAGGCTGTGCCCTGCAGGGCCGCTTCCATGTAACCACCAAGAGCAAAGGGTCTACTACCCAACACCAGGTCACAGGCTTCACAACAAGGCAAGACGACAGGCCTGAGCACCAACTCCCCTGAAGCTCTGAAATAGCTCTGCAGCTCCCACTTCCAACTGCCAAACAGGCCTCACCAAGATGTGTCTCACTGGGGTCCAGTGGTCCCAATCAACTGCCTACCCTGGTGTCCCCACTCTTGCCAGAGGCTTTAACTCTCAGCCACCTAAGCTCAAAACCAGAGGTGCAGCGAGCTTCTCCCCTCACCCCACCCCGGCATAAATCTTCCTATTCTCCAGCCAACAGATACCTGACACTCCTCCATGGGGTTTTCCTCACACGCTCAGTGCCCCTCTGACCACCCCCCTTTTCCCCACCACAGTCAGCCAGGTGCACAGCACTCCAGCTCCAGGACACCTGGTCAGGGCAGGTCCCCAGGCCCCGGCCAGCATGCTCCTGGTGCGTGTACTTGTGCACACCTGCCTGCTTCTCCCACTGGACTGGACAGCTAATTGTCCCCTCATGGCCATGTTTAAAAATCAGTATGACAGGTGCCCTGAAACACTCAGGCCAGTGATTTTCAACCCGTGTGCCGTGAGAGGATCTTAGGTATGCCACAAAATTTTTTTAAATCATTAATTAAATTATTTTTGGAAGAAGCTCAAAGTAGAGTATTTCCCTTTTTATACTTTTTTTGATTAACATAATTTAAGTGTGCAGTAGAAGTTTAACTGTAGGTTCAAGTTTATTTATCAAGAAATTAAAAAATGGTTTTTAAAAACACAGCGTTGGGCTGAACTGAATACCAGAAGAGCACGCAGATGCGCCCACAGCATCAGCCCTGGGTTCCCACCAGCTCTGCTGGTCAGAAAGGCTCACTGTGTCTGGCTGTGTGTGGCTCTCCACATGGAACTTAGCTCTCCTAAGGTGTCCCTGGGTCTCCCTGGAATGCACCTGGCTGGACATGTCCATAGTGAAGCACAGAGACAGGACAGATGCAAACGGGACAGTCCACCCAAGGGCCAAAGTAACTTATTTGCAGAAAAGCACATTTTGAATCACGGAAACAGCACGGTGAATAGTAATGAGCATGGGACTGGGGGATTTTTGTCAGCAATCATCTCTTCCCAGCCCTAACCTGCTCAGACTCAGCTGTCACCAACGAGAGGGCCTGGGGCAAAACACAGAAGGGACTTCTTGGACTCCGTCCTCATCACAGCTGCCAGAAATAATCCTTCCTAGTAGGATAGGGAGTATTAATGTCCCATAAAAGATGAGTAAATACTGTGTTAGTGATTTTATCACATGCAGTTATAAAGGGTAATAACGATCCCTAACGCATACATTGGGTTCATTCCAGAGATAAGTAGCTTAGACCTGGGGCAGTCGAAGAAGTAGGACTACTAGTGTCCCTGTCTTACACATAAAGAAACTGAGTCACAGAGTGACTTGGCAAGTCACTCAGCCTTGAAAGGCAAAGGTAGAACTTGGACCCAGTGACACAGCTCGTAACTCATTGATCCCGAGAGTAGGATCTGCCTCTCCTTGCAGCACCCCACAGCGTGGGGGTACGGTCTAGGAGCCAGGCCACACCTCACAGCCAAGTGTGTCACAGGCTGTCCCGTCTTGGTTTGTGTAAGAACACTTTATGATGTCCACACCAGGACACAATCACCTAGCAATGAAATCAATGATACATGACTGAACATCACCGATAATTAATAGTTGGTCTCAAAAAATATCTGAGGAAATAGCGCGAAGCTTCACGTCTGAACAGGAAGGAAGGGTCATCAGCGGAGTCACAGATAGAGGTGATGTAGGCAGCTCGGGCGAGGCTGGGGGCAGAGAGGAGGGTGCCCTAATAATCTGTTCCTTGTCAAATCACACCCTGTGCTCATCACTGATGAGAGCTGGGCCCAGACACAGGCAGAAGGCACCCACCATCTCTGTTTCCAAAACCCGCCACAGCCTAGGAAGTAAACCTCAAAGTAGATACGTGCTTGGCACATGATTGACACTTACTGGCTTTGATGATACTGATTTGGTGACAATGCCTTGGAAAACTATGTGCTCTTCTCAGTTCAAGATGCAAGGAGTCTTTGGTCAAGGGGACTTGCAAGGAGCATCCGGCTGGTGGGACCTTGCCCTTGGTGCTCAATTGCCCCTGACCTTGACCGTGGGCCATCTACATCATTTGATCTATATTTACTTTCCTGAAATGTTTTATAGACTTCTATGCAGACAAAGGAAATCTTTCTTTGCTCTGCTTAATGGAAAACATGAGTACAATGTTTTGGGTGTAATGAAAACACACCACTCCTCAGCCCCTCCCTCAGCTGCGTTTAGTCTTGTCTTACAGAAGGTGGGAGGAATCTCAAGATAGGGCCCCTGAGCTTAGTGGACAAGAACAGAGCTCCAGGATGAGGCAGCTCCGCCTCCAACTTCACTGCAGCCTCCTACTAGCTGTATGACCTTGAGAAAGTCATTTGGTCTTTCTAAATCTCAGCTTTTCAATTTAAAAATACCGCTAGAATTACCTACCCCACAGGGATGCTATGATAATTAAACAATGAAAGTATATCACTGTCTTAGCCCCGTGCAGAGAAGTCAGCCTCTTGTCCTGCAAATGCTGTGGAGAACGTTGGTTTAGGCATCAGCCTTGCAAGTGTCTCCATGTTTGGGGCCCAGACCTGGCAGTACCCGCACCTGGAGGGCATGTGGCAAGGTTGAGATGGTGTGCACATGCCTTACCCAGTAGGACAGCACTGCTGCTTCAGCATGACACAACAGAGACGCAAGTCTGTCTTCTGTGTCAGCAGGATTCTTGAAGGACCCCAGGTGGGATTAGTCCCTGGGTGCAGAAGGAGGCAGTTCTGCGTGCCCACAGCCATGAATGATGGTAATGTTCACGTGGCACCACACAGATGCCACAGCCTGCTCTTAGACGGATTTTAAGTCGGCTTTTTATTTTGCTTTTTCACTCAGAAAACCACTGCTTGATCTTCCCCTGTGTGTAGTGAGTCACTCTCCTGTTACAAAAGGCTCAGACCCCTTCAGGCTGAGGCCAGAGGACCAGGCACCCCCAAGGTTCCACTCACACCTGCCACACCTGGGATGCCTCCTCGGGGCTGCAGGGCTCCACTCACACCTGCCACACCTGAAATGCCTCCTCTGGGCTGCAGGTTTCAGGACACATGTGATTTGCAATAGTCCCTTGCAGTCAGTCACTGTATGTCTGCCTGCACAGATTCAGGGCAGCTCCTCAGCACATCCCAAACTTACACCACCACTGTGAGTGGGGTCAGCCTGGCAAGCTGAACTGTTCCCAGTCCCCAGAGGTGAGGCTTCAGAGAAGACCACCATGTCAGCCTCCGGTCCTGCCTTGTGAGGTGGTGAAAGCTATAGAAGGGAGGTTTGGTTCTCAGCACTGTTTCATTCTCAAAGAAGCAAGAATTTTTAGTAGCAAAATCTCTCTAACCTCCCAGCCCTGCCTCTGATTGCTTGAGTGGAGAGAAAGGAATAAATGCTCATGGCTAATGCTTGGAACCTCCCTGCCTACCCGGCCAGCCCAAGGGTGGCTGCCCTGTCTGACCGGAGCTCACTGCTCAACCCGAGCCCCTGTGGATATTGGTCACCTACATGGGCCAGGTGCTGCCAATTCTGAGGACCAGCTGTAGGCAGAGGAGGCAGCATGACCCTGGGTGCTGACTGTGAGACAGAGAGCAGCAGGTGTGGGGCCCAGAGTAACCGCTGGCACTCAGGATGGTGTCATCAGAGGCTTTTCTTTTACCCAGGTCTCCAAAGGGGGTCAAAAGACATCTTACAGGCTTGAAGGTTTTCACAGAGAAAAGAATCTTTGACGTGGCCTGGGAGCAAGCTATGCTAAGAATATGATAATAAAGAACACAGTTTTATTATTAATTCATTCATTTATCATAGTAATTTATTTGTATAATGCAGAGACCTGCCTTTACCAGGTCTCTGTCCTGGGCCAGGGCCTATGTTAGCCACAGAGAATAAAATGGGAGGGTCAATGTGGTTTCTGTTTGCAATCCAGGCAGGGAGATGAACGTAAAAACAAAGAATTATAAAATTATTGACTTTTACAACTGCTTTTCAGCATCTATGATGTGTTTGTACCAGGACTTTGGCTACAGACATGAGAAAGGCGTGGTGGCTGCTTCCTCTGTACAGCCCAGCCCCATGTTGGGGACTCTGCTGCCGGCGGCTTTAAGAACTCAGGAGGGATGTGACAAGCCTGGGCAGGGCGGTGGACCCAGCCTGGGCCAGAACTCAAAGGGGCATGTGGGGCTGCAGAGCGCACAGGTGGCAGGGGAGGGCACTTCAGCTACAGGCACAAGCTGGGCGAAGGCACCGAGGCACAAAGAAGGGGAGCTAGGAAGCTCTGCACAGTGCTGGGCGGGGTGATAGTACAGAATCCCGGCATCATGGCTCCTGGAATAACCTGACGGTCCCAGAGGACAGCGCTCATGGCAGCAGAGATTCTTCTAAAAAAGGAGGTCAGGAAGACTGGCCCTCCCACCACCTACCCTGGTGTCCCTAATACTTTCCAGCATGTGCTGGTTAGCACCCCTGAACCCTGAACTAAGTGTGCTCTGGATGAGAACCCAGCTTACGTCCTAGGGGGTCCTTGTTCTATCAACACTTATTCATTGAAAAGTTAAACACTGGAGAAAACGAAGCAAGATCTTTCATGTTTTCAAAGTCAGTTGAAGCCAATATTCAAAGGCGTCAAGTGGCTGCCGTGTCACAGCTGTGGAATTAAACAAATGTAATTCATTTGTTTAATTCAGCACCCAGGGTCATGCTGCCTCCTCTGCCTACAGCTGGTCCTCAGAATTGGCAGCACCTGGCCCATGTAGGTGACCAATATTCCTCTACAAGGTTTAGTAATGAAATGTAACTTTAAATATTACCGTCTCCAGAAAGATCCCACCATTTCTATGTAGACTAAATTAGATAAAAGTATCCTGGATGTGTCATTAATTTTTATGTGTGTGAGAGACAAGATTTCTTTTGACATGTCTAAACGAATTCAATTAATGCCATTTGCTCCTCAGCAGCCCCTTGCGTTCTGAGACACAAATCTGGGCTTGTGTCTCAGATTTCTCAGATGGTCTTTAAGATGAGGATGTGTCTCAGAGAAGCAGGAGAGGAGATTAAATCATAACGAGAGCTCTGTAGTCATATTGCAGTGCCAGGACTCGGGGCAGGTGAGGCATCTGGCACTTCTTGACTTCTCAGCCTGCTAGAGTCACATCTCTCACCCTCTGCGCTGTGACAGGCAGGGTTTAGGTTCGGTTCCAGGCGACTGTGACTCTGGATGGAATTTCGGGGAATCAGTTTTCTTGTTGGCTATGTGCTCAGCTGTCTATCCCAGTGCAGTCTGGGGCGCCACCCAGGGACGTGGGGTCCGGCAGGTTTCAGTTTCCCTGCTTAATAACTGGGTGGCTGATCACATTCATGACCTCTTGGCATCTGCACTTGGCTGTGTGACTTCACAGTTGCCTCGCTCTCTGACTATGGACTTGGCCATGTGAAAAAAAGGGACAGTGGCAAGAGCAATACAAGAGAAGCCTTGACTAAGTGCCGATGTCTCACTTTTCTCCTGCTTCCCCGTCACTGCTTTAAATAAAACAAAAACCCGCCCTCATCACCCTGAAAACAAGCCTAGGCAGAAGGGCCCAGCTGTCCCAGTGGAGGTCCATATAGAAGCCTGAAGCCAACTGCCCACAGACGTGTGAGTGAGCCCAGCCAAGAGCAGCAGAGGTGTCTTCTCCACTGGCAGCTAAGGGAAGACCACCCCCGCCCCAGCCAACCAGCGAGGCGTAGTCAGTGCCACTGCAGTTTGGGGGTGATGAATTTGCAGTAAGAGCTGAGGAGAAACTCACTCTGAGAATTGGAGTGAATCACATGACATCTGTGAACTGCTGAGCGTGCACGCCCGTGAATGCACCAGCATACACATGCCTCCTCACACACACAGAGACAAGGCCCAGCTCTTTGGGCTGCTGTGAGTACTAACATAACAGGCCTGGCAGTAAGGTCTCTCCACCTGCTACCCCACAGTCACACACTCACATGCACTTTTCTTAGTCATCTCCCCATTTGCTACCCGACAAAATTCACATATATTAATGGGCTATTTAAAAGATCTTGCCCCATTTTCTTTCTCCATTTCCACAGATGATAACTTTACTCAGAGAATCTTGATTATTGAAAGACAGACAGCAAGACTCAATGTGTGCTGCATTTGAGTTCACACGGCTCTAATTTCCAAGCACGCATTTCACACACCATCTCATTTCCTCCTTTCTTCTAGGTGGATATGATCATATCATCTTGCAGATGAGTATACTGAGGTTTGGTGAAATTAAGACACCTGTCCCCAAAATTGCACAGGCAATTAGTAGCTAAGCTGGATTTTGAGCACACCATTATCTGACTTGAATAGCTTCTGCAGTTATTTCCAACAATTCAAGATGGGGTGGGCTGGGCCAAGACAAAATGTTGAAGAAGGGGATGGATGGAATTTCAGCCAAGAGCCTGTGGACAATGAAAGCAGAGTCTCGAGCAGCATAAGGGAGCCCTCCTCAAAATACCGTTTGGAGAAAATGTGCCAAGGAGTTGGGTGGAGGAATATATGCAAATGATGCTAAGGCAAGTATCAGCGTAAATGCAAAGAGAATGAATTCATTGAGAAGAGATGAGAAAATCATCATGAGGACATGTGTCTTCTAGCCTTGTGTCGGGATGACATGTGTATGGAGATAGGCTTAAAATGCAACAGTATGTTAACCAGTTCGATGGAAACATCCCAAATGGTATATAAAATCAGCACATGGTATTCCATAAATGCAGTAGTATGCAGTTATGATCTAATAAAAAAATGCAACAGTAGATCAGAGTTGTAGACTCACTCTTCCCCTTGTGTTCTTGTTGTTGTTGAGATTTGGCCGGGGCCAAGTTCGAACCCGCCACCCTCAGTATATGGGGCCAGCACCCTACTCACTGAGTCCCCTTGTGTTCTTAACCTTTCTAACAAGGAAAAAAGGCACACAGATTTCTTTCAAATAAAGTAACTATTTCCTTTCACACAAAACAATTTGAGTCATAATGAATATGAAAGTAGTGAATGTTCTTGAGAAACATCCATCTTTTTACATTTAAAAACAATCTTTTATTTTGAAATAAATATAATTTCAATAGTAAAATACAAAAGAATGTGCAGAGAGATTGTTTGTACCCCTTCACCCAGCCTCTCCCAATGTCAATATCCTGCAAAACTATACCGTAATATCTATCACAACCATGACTTCGACACAGACACCATCCACCCAGCTTATTCAGATCTCACCAGTCACAATCACTTGTGTCCTAGTGTCTGTGTCACTTTGTGTGACACCGCCAAACACTCTTGACTGTGAAGTCAGAGCAAAGCTCCCTCATGTTCCCCTACACGGTCACATACACCCCAGCCTCCAGCCTCCAGCCTCACCCCTGAGGGCTGCTGCTCTGCTGTTCACACCCACAACTTCGGCTTTTTTTCTCTTCAACATACTTTCTGTGAAGTTTATTTACTCCTTTTTATTGCTGAGTGGTATTTCACAGTGGATACCTAGCACAATGCATTAATCATTCATCTACTCAAGGTCATGTAGGTACCTTTCTGGTTTAGTGCTATTTACCAATAAAGTTGCTATGAATATTTACATATACATTTGCGCCTGGAAATAACTTTTTGTTTCTCTGGGATATGTGCTCAAGGTGGCAACTGCTGATTCTATGGAAAGCTCATTTTTCATCTTGAAGGGAACTGGTAAGCTATTTCCAGAGTGGTTATACTCTTTTACTTTCCTACCAGCAATGTATGTATGAGAGATCTAGTTTCTCTACATCTTCAGCAGAATTTAGTGTCATCAATTATTATTATTATTATTTGCAAATCAAAACCACCCTGAGCTATCACCTAGTAAAAGGGAACACTTACACTGTTGGTGGGACTCCAAACTAATACATCCTCTTTGGAAGGAAGTATGGAGAATCCTCAAAGAACTCAATTAGACTTCCCGTTTGATCCCACAATCCACTCTGCATCCATCCAGAAGAAAAAAATCATTTTATCATAAGGACATTTGCACTGGACTATTTACCGCAGCTCAATTTACAATTGCCCAAACATGGAAACAACTTAAATGCCCACCAACCTAATGGGTTAACTAACTGTGGTATATGTAAACCATGGAATATTGTTCAGCTATTAAAAAAGACGGTGACTGCATCTTTTGTATTAACCTGCATGGAGCTGAAACACGTTCTTCTTAGTAAAGTATCACAAGAATGAAGAAGCAAGTATCCAATGTACTCAACACCAATATGAAGCTAGTAGATGACCCAATACATGCCCACATAAGAGAAAAGCTCAATTCAATTGAAGGTGAGTGGCAGGAAAACAAGGGAGCAGAGATAGGAGAGGAGGAGGAAGACTGGTGTGTCCCACTTAATGGGCACCATGTCAGGGTGTATGGCTCACCTCTTGGGGGCAAGACACAATCATAAGAGGGACCCTACCTAACAAATACAACCATTGTAACCTAATTCTCTGTACCCTTGAATTAACCTGAAACAATAATAATTTAAAAATTTGAATATTCTACAAGCAATTTTTTTTAATTTTACCATTCTGATAGGTGTGTATTGATACCTCATTTTGGCTCTAATTTCCATTTACCTGACCGCTGGTGATGTTGAACATCTTCTGTGCTTACCTGGCACCTACGTAACCTCTTCAGGGAGATGTCTGTACATTTCTTTGCCCATTTGTTTTTTAAATTATTCATGTTCTACTGCTGAGTTTTGAGTGTCTCTTTTGTGTGTGCTACATGTGCGTTTCTATTAAATTGTAACTGGCAATTTTTTTCCTCAAGTCTGTAATTTGTATTTTCATCCCCTTAACAGGATCTTTCACAGAGCAAAATTTTTAATTTTGATGCGATCCGATATATTTTTATGTATTGTGCATTTGGTTTCAAGTTTATGTGTTTCATTCTAAAAGTTTTATAATTTTATGTTTTACATTTAAGCATGGTGATATGCTTTGACTTAATTATTATTTAAAGTGTGAAAGTCAGGTCACAATTTCCTTTTTTGCCTTTAGATATCCAGTTGCTCCAAAAAAAACCTATTCCTCCTCAACTGAGTTGCTTTTGCTCCTTGTCAAAAATTAATGGGGCATATTTGTCTGACTCTATAACTGGATTTCCTATCCTGTCTCATTGATCTGTATGCCATGGCCAATAACCACTATGTCTTTTTCTTTTTTTATTATTAAATCATAGCTGTGTACATTAATGCGATCATGGGGCACCATACACTGGTTTTATAGACCGTTTGACACATTTTCACCACACTGGTTAACATAGCCTTCCTGGCATTTTCTTAGTTATTGTGTTAAGACATGTATATTCTACATTTACTAAGTTTCACATGTACCCTTGTAAGATGCGCCACAGTTGTAATCCCACCAACCCCCCTCCCTCCACCCAT
>CAUYPK010055320.1:0-24958 GCA_963574355.1 Loris lydekkerianus
TGGTCTTCTGGATATGTACCTAGTAGAGGAATAAAAAAATATGGAGATTTTACCTCTTTCATGTTTACATGGATGGAGCTGGAACATATTCTTCTTAGCAAAGTATCTCAAGAATGGAAGAAAAAGTATCCAATGTACTCAGCCCTACTATGAAGCTATAACCCAATTATAGCCCAAGAATATGGGGAAAGGGGATAAGGAGGGGAAAGGGGATGAGGGGTGGAAAGAGGGTAATTGATGGGACCACACCTATGGTGCATCTTACAAGGGTACAAGTGAAATTTACTAAATGTAGGATATAATGTCTTAACACAATAACTAAGAAAATGCTGTGAAGGCTATGTTAACCAGTGTGATGAAAATATTTCAGATTGTATATAAAACCAGCACATTGTAACCCACAATTGCATTAATGTACATACTGATTTAATAAAAAAAATTACATCAACAAAACCAGAATGAATTCCATGAGATGGAGCATGACTATGCTTTGTTGAAAGAAAACGACAGCAATGTCTGGTTTGGATTGAAACAGATGTCTCTGAAGAAGTGGTCAGATAGAAAATAGTTTTTGTGCTAAATCTAATAATGCTTAGGATGTTTTGAAAATTAATTTGGACTTAATCCATCATTCTATCAATTGATCACCTACTATTGATATATACCTGTCTATAACAATAAATACAGTGGAGATAATACACAGCACCTCTGTTTTTAAGATTTTATATTGATGCCAATTAGAGATTATTGAATGTTTTTAAGCAGCTAGGGAAGCAACCAAAAAAGCCTTTTAAGGTCATTTGTCAGCATTTGGAGGTTTTAATGGGTGGATGATAGTTCAATATATTTTGGGTTCTCTTTCTAAAAAGCAAGATCTTCCCAGCTGCTTTGGTACGGTCACTGCTTAGAAAGGGATCAGATGATGAAGTCAAATGAAAGATTTTAATGAGGATTAATGGGCAGTGAACTTGCCCTCAAACAGGTAATTACCTATCTCCAGAAAAGAGATGCACAGCTTTCAAATATTTTCCCCCATTCTGCATCTTGTCTATCCACTGTTATTTCTTTCACTGTGTAGAAGCTTTTTATTTTGACTAAGTCCCATTTGTCCATGTTAGTTGCCTGGGCTTATACTGCTTAGTCATGAATCCTCTGTCCACACCAATATCCAGGAAGTTTTAGGGACTAATATCCAGAATTTACAAGGAACCAAACTCAACAGCAACAAATAATCTCATTTAAAAAAGGGTCAAAGAGCAAGAATAGACACTTTACAAAGAAAACATACAAATTATTAAAAGGCATATGAAAAAAACAATGAAAAAATGCTCAACACTATTAATTGTCCAAGAAATTCAATTGAAAAACCACAATAAGATATTATCTTACCCCAGTCAGATGGCTACTGTTAAAAAGACAAAAGATAACAGATTTTGGTGAGAATGTGGAGAAAAGAAAAATCTTATACTTTGTTGGTGTAATATAAATTAATATAACCTCTATATAAAATGGTGTGGCAATTTCTCAAAGAACTAAAAAATAAAACTACCAATCTATCTAGCAATCTTACTAGTGGGTATCTAAAAGAACTGTTCATAAAAATAGACATGAAATGAACCTAAGTGTCCATTAACAGATGACTGGATAATGAAATGTGGTGCCAATACACATGGTATTTTATTCAGCCATAAACAATCAATGAAATCCTGCATTTTGCAGCATCATGGATGAAACTGGAAGCTATTAAGTGAAACGTATCAGACACTGAAATAAAAATATTGCGTAGTCTCACTTGTAAGTGGTAGCTAAACAATGAAAACACATGAATGTAGAGTGTGGAATAATGGACTTTGGAGACTTGAGAGTATGGGAAGGTGAGAATAAGGTAGATAAGAAATTCCAAGGCTAAAGGCTCACACCTCTAATCCTAGCACTCTAGGAGGCTGAGGTGGGTGGATTGCCTGAGCTCAGGAGTTCCAGACCAGCCTGAGCTAGAACAAGACCCATCTGTAAAAATAACCAGGTGCTGTGGCAGGAGTGTGGAGGCCCACCAATGTGGGAGGCTGAGGCAATAGGATCACTTGACTCCAAGAGTTTGAGGTTGCTGCCAGCTACCATGCCATGGCAATCTACATAAGCCAAAAAAATTAAATTTTATAAAAAAAAAAAAAAAAAAAAAAAAAAAAAGGAAAAGAAAAGAAAAGAAAAGAAAAGAAATTCTGCAATGTGTACAATACATATTATTCAGATGATTTCCTATAACCCATAATTGTATGTAAGTAAAAAAAAAAAGAAATGATTCTTTTCTTTAAAATAATCTGTTTAAAAATTAGTTATGCCACAAGTATTCATAACAGCATTTACTAAAATATGTCCACCTAAACCCTGCTTCCATGAAATGGTCTTCTAGACACTAAATTAATTTGGCAATTTCTGTATATTTGACCAACCTTTAGAGGTTCTTGTATGTTACTATGTAAAATATAAAATTTCCTGCAGAAAAGAACTTGCTTACGTTTTCAAAAGTCATTGCTTCCCCAAAGAAGATTATTTTGTTCATTTAATGCTTATTAATTTCTATGGAAAGTAGTGTTCCTTGAAACATGCTGAGAGATCTGATTTTGACTATAGAGAATTGTTTACTTCCTTTTGCTTTTTCAATTAGCCCTCACATTTTACAAAGGGAAACTTTTGTACTTCATCAACAAAAGTAAAATGCCTGCACCTACTCCGAATAGAAGGTTGAGCCATATTTTCAAGAGCGGTTGTTTAGAAAGACCTCCACAGAGACATCTCACCAGAAACGGAAGGAAGTCCAGCCCTGTGAATTTGCAATTTCCTGGCTTGGTAGGATGCCGATCTCTATGGTCACAAACCCAAATCCTGTAGCACTACCAATTAGAAATTGCACTCTATTCAACTCTATTTATATTCTGAGCTTCGGGTTTGAAAGATTTTTAAGACTCTTCTCTGGGAAATTTTTAAACCTTTAAAAGAGGGCGAAGCATTTGCAAAGAAAATGAGGCGATGATCCAGCAGCAGACTGTTGGGTGACCCAATTTACAAGAAAAGAAGAACATGCTCAGTGTAAAGTCTGATTTTTCTCAAGGTTGGATTAAGTAGGATTTGCGTGGGAATGGTAGGGTTACAACTAAAGAATAAACCATTGCAAGAAAGGAAAGAAATTTCTAGATGCCAAGAAATAAGAAATTGTATGTTTGTGTGATAGAGTGAGCAAGAGAGAGAGAGAGACAGACAGACATTGAGAAGAGAGAAAGAAAGCAATTCTTTAACAACACAGCAGGAGATTCTTACCTTCTATTCAGCGTTAACCTATTATAGCCAGAAATATTAAGGAAACACATACAGATATAAAACTAAGTCACAGAGAAAGTGATCATAGCTTTATACACTTGAATCTCGGAAGAATGGCAATATTTAAATAAACAAATTCCTTTTGAGCTATTATATAACTAAACAAACTCAATGCATTTTGACTTCCATTTACAAATTCATTACAGTCTATATTTTTATGAGGATGATCAGAAAAGTGCCTACTAATGTCCGTTCTTTTTTATAAAAGTCCACCAAGATAAAAAAAAAAATATTATCTTCAGGATTTATTTCTCAGAGCTTCTTTGAAGGGCAATTACGCTAATCCTTTCCGTGTTTCTATTACAGAAGGAAATGTGATTTCCATAATCTCAAATGTAATGAGTTGTGATTGGGGAATCACCATTGACTAAATGTTTTTATTCCAATAAACGTAATATCAAGTATCAGAATTTCATTTCCTAAAGAGATTATCTATGGACAAAAAACGGGATTATAAATCCTGTATTTAAGTAAGCCAGGACAGTTCCTCTCTAAGACGATTTAGAGCAGTCCTACCTTCAAGGCCTAATGCAGGGTCTTTTACAGCACTGTCTGAATTTTGCTGCAGGGTGATTGACAACAACTGGGAAGAGGAACTCTGACAGTTTGGTGCATTTTCTTTGTGGGCCTAAAATTTTTGCCTCAATATGACCAAAAAGATCAAAGTAAGGTTTAGCACAGAAAGAGAGAAAAGAATACTTAATTTTGACAAGTTCTTATAAAGAAATAAAATCCAGGCTAATCATGAGCTTTAACATCATAGTTAAAGCACTAGAACATATTAAAATAATCTGGCTGCATGGTCTTTAAGGGTGAGATGTTTTAATAAAGTCACATGGAACATAATCAAATGCAAGGATAATTTTGTGAGTATACATCAGGCACAATGCAAGCGTGTATTTCAAAATAACTAAGAGTAAATTTTAAATGTCCTACCACAGAAAACAAGTTAGTGAGGTGATGGCAATATTAATCAGTTTGATTTAAGCATTCTACATTATATATCAAATCATCACATTCTACCCCATAAATGTATACAGTTATGATTTTAATTAAAGATTAAACTAAAAAAAGAACAAAATACACAGCAAAGGGCTGTAATTGGTGTCTTTTAAGTTACTTTTCAGCATTGTATGTCCTAAGAAAAGGTAGGGATATGCTTAAAATTGCCTCACAAATCCAAAATTTGATCCATTACTTTTATCAGTAACTTTGCCAAAACCATAGCTTTCCAGTCAGTAAATCACACCTGAATAAAACATGAATCAATTAGGTTTTAGTTACAACTGTATTGTCAGTACTAGAGGTGATATGCATTCCTATGCTTTTTTTTTTGTTGTTGTTTGCCACCTAGTGTCATGAGTTATATAAATGATTAATTGGTGTTAATTGATTTATTAACCTTAGAACCCTGAAGAAAGTAGAAAATGTCATAGCAGGATGATTGTTTTAGGAAAGGCAAAGAAAAAGAAATCAACTCAAGAACAGTAGCTAAAATTTCTTTAAAATAACATTAATCCTTTGCAAAAAAAAAAAGAGAGAGAGAGGGTAGAGAGAGGGAGGGAAGGAGGAGCAGAGAAAGGAAGCAAGGGAAGGAGGGAAGGAGGGAGGTGGTAGGGAGGGACGAGGAAGGGAGACAAATTCATTCTAATTGAAAAATATCAAATTGACCTGCTGTTATTCAGAAACAGGTATGCTATTTTGGTTTGGGGCCTTCATTGAAATAATGAATAGAAAGAAAAACGTCTTCAGTGGATATTATCACAATGCAAAACTAAAGAGTAAAACAGTTTGCCTTTGTTAGTTTCTAACCGTCTTCCTTTTATGCCTAGATCTCATCCAGTTCTTTCCTATTTAAACCCAAATTTCATTTTATAGACAATCAACTGACATATGGGTTACATATAGAATTTTTGAAAGACCCTTCTTAAAAACATAGTTAATTCTTAGTAGGAGTATGTATGTGTGTTTGTATGTGTGTGTACATGAATGTGTACAATGTATTGTGGAATTTGCAAATCAAAATCTCCTAATTGGATGCAAATCATAAGAAAAGGCAATAGCATATATTAATATTATCTTTCCTCTTTTCCACTGATATCAGCCTAAATTCCAATTTTCTCTATCAGGTTAAAGGACTTTTACCCTGATCCCACAGATGACAATATCCATATTTCTTATGCTGCTGCCATTGGAACTTAATTTTATCCCAGAAATGAAAGCAAATATTGTGTAAAAGAAGATTTCTCTGGGTTAAAGTTATGCTTGTGCAAAGACATAATATCAAAACTATTATGACATTAAATTTACGAAGTAAGCCCACTCCATGCCTTCTAGGATTATGTGAGGGAAGTCATTTCTTTATTTTTGGCAAAAGAAATTGGCTTCATTTTCAGAAGTGCCTAATGCTCCTTATGTATTTTACCCATTAGCTCTATTAAAAAAAAAAAAAAAAAAAAAAAAAAAAACAAGGAAAAACATAGAAAATGAATGTTTTGGGGAAAGAAATAAAATAAAAAGCAAAATGCTTGGTTTTGGCTGAGACCAGTGTTACTCAACAGACAGAGCTATCCCCAGGAAAGGAAGAGACCTGAACAATTGTTGAAAAATAATGGTCCTGGACATGGATGGGAAAAAGAAAGCCATTAGGGGGAAAAAATGTTTGCCTAATTTTCTTAATTTTTCCTAATTTTTTTTTATTATCCTTTCACTGTATTTTCCATTTTTAGCCTATCTTAGATAAGGGAATGTGAAGAAAGAGTTGAAAAAGTCCCATTGTTCTGTCATTTCACCTTTAATATAATAATCTCCTTACACATCAATTATGACTTAACGGAAGCAGTAGTAGTAATGACTTTGATCTTAAAAATTTATGTATAATGGATGGAAATGGCATGACATTCAAAGTCAAAATATTCACTGGCCTATAAACACTGCCCTACTGATTCCATCTTTTAAAAATTACTATTCAATGTCTCATAATTAAGTGAATCATTTCACTTTGCTAGAATTGCACTATTGGTTGTTTTGCCACAAATGTTGTCAATGAATCTGAAAGAATCAATACATTGAAGTATAAACAATGTTCTTCTTACTGCATAAAATTACCCTGCCTTACAGTGGATTTCAGGGAAAGAACTGCTTGTCATTATCTAAACAGTATCTAAGGATTTGAACTCTGAATTAGAAAGAAGAGAAGTAACTTTTCAACTAAATGCCACCAAGTAAATAGTCTGGACTCTTTCAGGAAAACGCTTATCTATAAAGGAAAGACCTTGCGGTAAGCATGTTTCTTAAAAACTTAAATTCTCTTGAGGGTATGTCCTCATAATTGGGCTGTGCATTTTTACATTGTTCACATTCCATCCCGTAAGATGACTAGAGCAAGAGACTAGCAATCATGACTTGTATTCCAAAGTATAAGCGATAAAAATGGTTTTATTTAAAAATATGTTAATATATTATTTTATAATGAAATTTATCACTTAACATCTTTATTATTTGGCAGAAAATGATACAACTGGCCAGCTCAATTTCTGAAGCAATTCTAGTATCCAAGAAAATTAATTTGATTACTAAATTCTCATTCCATATCAGCATCCATCCAACATTCTTGTTTAAGGTAAATTAAACTTGGACTCATTCATGAAATAAATGAATGGGGATATCCATTAACCCTTCTTGACCTTTCGTCTCTCCTAATTTCACTTTTTTTCAGTAGGTTAGACAGACAAAATACATTAAGAAATCTTTATTTTTTATTATTTACAAAATAAAAAAACAAAACAAAACACATTTTCACTTTCATCTATCTATGTTTCATACCCCAGTACCTCTAAGGGCTAAGATTAAAGCTATTTCACTAGGGTCAGAGTTAATACACAACAAAGTAATGGTTCCAGCTTGTAATAAACGTGAAGATTATCGAGTCTTTACTTATCCAGAGCGATTAGGTAGAACTTCAATTAAAGTAAGATTATTATCTCCTATGGCTCATTTACCAGTTATGTATCCTTACCAAGATCCTAATTTAGAGCTAAGCAGTCAGTCTAAATGTGGTTCTTGACAAAATGTGAGCCAATGGCTGTAATATGACATATTCTTACTTGTAAACTGAGATTTCTCAAATTTGTTACATTTTTAACAAAGAAGCTTGATATTTTAACTGAATTACCATAAGTTAACTTATTTAGTAAACACTGTGAAAACTTATTATTCATGATTAGATGTTCAAGCCCCAGATGAAAGCAGACAATGCAATCTTAAGCACAGTCTATAAGGACAAAAGATATGAAGGACACTTAGATATCTTAACCTGAAAAGCAATAATAAGGCTACACAGAATAAAAGTAAATTCCAAACAGATTTTCACTGTATAGTCAGATGTTGATAGAAGAAAGCAGTTCAGGGAAGCTTTGTCATGGGATAACTTGTCAAGGATGATTTCTTAGAAACCATTGAATGAAATGATCATCGAAGCATCAAATATGAATTCATGGAGAGTAATTTGAGGGAAGACTTTTCACATTCATATCTTTGTATGACTAAAGTGAACAAGGTGGGACACAATAGTGTGGTATGTGTATGTGTATTTTTTGAGTATAGATATTGGGATCAGAGAAATCAAAGGTTTCAAGCATCTTTATTGACTTCTCCAAACATTCAAGTATCTTCACTCTATCCATCTTATTTTAAACTATTGTAGTTATTCCAAGTAACAGCAATATTTAAACACATTTAATCTCACACCCTTTCCTGGTTGATGATATAAAAGTCAACATAGAATATTTTAGAATTGGCCATAATATTTCAAGGTCATCTCAAATACAGAAAACCTGACAATTTATCAAGTTGCATATGCAGGCAGAATAGGGACCAAAGACCCCATTGTTGACAAGGGAAAACACCTCTGGAAAAGGGGAAAAGAAAAGAAATAAGCTAAGAACATGCACCGTAGATTGCACTAATGTACACAGCTATGATTTAACAATAAAACAAACAAACAAACAACAACAAAAAAAAAAACAGAAAAAACCCATTTGGGTTTCGGCAGGAGAGTTTACATACTTGCCCCAACAAGAAGGGGATTAGACCTATTAACTGCCAAAAAGGGAGGCATCTGAAAAAAAAAAAAGAGTGGTGCCTGCAGTCTCAGGTTTCAGGAGGCTGAGGCAGGAAGATTAGTTGAGCCTAGGAATTTGAGGTTGCCGTGAACTAGGCTGAGGCTACGGCACTCTAGCCTGTAGCCTGGGCAATAAAGTGAGACTCTTTAAACAAACAAAAAATAAAAGAAAGAAAAGAAAAAAGGAAAGGAAAAAAACCATAGCATTTAGAAAGCAGTAGGATGAATGACACATTTAATGTGCTGAAGGAAAAATAAATTTCAACCAAGAATTCATATCAGCAAAACTAATCTTCAAAATTGGATAGGAAATTAAGGTATTACCAGATGAACAAAACCTGAGACAATTCATCACTAGCAGGCCTCTTTTACAAGAAATAACAAGAGAGCCCTTCTGGATAAAATGAAAGGACATGGGCAACAGCTTAAATAAAAAAGATTATAAGGGATCAGCATGAAGCAGTAAATAGCATCTATAAAGTTAACTACACAGATAAATACAACATACTGTACAAATACATTTTTCTTTTGTACCTTTTCTCCTGCCTGACTTAAACAATGGCTTCATAAATAAATTATAATAGATTTGTGAATACAATGTATACAATGCATACAACATAAAAAAATGTGATTTTTATGACAGTAATAGCAAAACGGAAGTGTAAGAGATGCAGTTATATAGGAGGAAAGGTTCTGTATGTGTCTGCTATTGATATTCAGTTAGCATCAATCAAAACTAGATTATTACAAGTTAAGATGTTGATTGTAAGTCCTCAGGTCAACTACTAAGAAAATAACTCAAAAACAGTACACAGTAAAAGAAACAAATGAATTCAATGACACCCTAGAAAATATCTATTTAATACAAAAGGCAGCAATGATAGAAAATTAGAAGGAGGAGAGCAGCAGTAACAACAGCAAACCCAAAGGAAATACGTGTACAAAAACCAGCAAAATGGAATAAAAGATTCAAATCACTAAAATCAGGAACAAAAGAGAGTTTACGTACATGATTACAGACCTTACAGAAACAAAACATATATATATTCTAAGGGAATACTATGAGCAATTGGCACACCAACACAATCATTTAGATAAAATGGTCACATTTCTGGAAAAATAAAATTCCCAACGCTGTCTCAGGAATAAATAGCCACCAACCAGGCATAATGCCTCACACCTGTAATCCTGTCACTCTGGGAGGCCAACACAGGAGGAGCGCTTGAACTCAGGAGTCCATTCAAGATCAGCCTTAACAAAATCAAGAACCTGTCTTTACTAAAAATAGAAATGTCCTCCAGGCATAGTGGGGCTTGCCTGTAGTCCCAGCTACTGAGATGGCTGAGGTGGGAGGACTGGCTGAACCCAGGAATGTGAGGTTGTTGTGAGCTATGATGATATCACTGCATTCTGCCAGGAGTGGAAACAGAGCAAGACTCTATCTGAAAAAATAAAAAATAAAAAAATAAGAATAAATATAAAATATGTATAAACATATTATAAAGAGATTAAGTCAATAATATTAATAATTCCTACAAAGACGAAATGCCTCACCAGTGATTCTAACAAAAATTAAAGAAGAATTAACACTAATCTTTCTCAAACTCTTCTAAAACATTAAAGAGAGAATACATAACACATTCTCTGAGGTCAGCATTACCCTGATGGCAGAACCATACACAGACATCACAGAAAGAAAAACTTAGACCAGTATCTCTCATGTGTACAGGTGCAAAAGTTTGAGTTTGCTGTGAGCTGTGACACCACAACACTCTACCCAGGGTGACAAGGTGAGACCCTGTCTCAAAAATAAAATGGACAAAGGATTAAAATAGACATTTACACAAAGAAGAAATACAAATAGCCAACAAACACTTGAAAAAATGCTGAGCATCACTAATGATTAGAGAAATACATATCAAAACCCACAGTGCAATACCACTCCACACCTACCACAATGGCTTTAATAAAAAAAAAAGGAAAAATAGCAGGAGCTGGCAAAGATGTGGAGAAGTTGGAACCTTAGCACATTGCTGGTAGAAATGTAAAGTGACACAGTTACTTTGAAAAATAATTGGACAGTTTTTCAGATGGCTAGACATAGAGTGGTAACATACGTATACCTATGATCCAGGAATTCTATGTGTACCTAAGAGAAATGCAAACGTATATGTATGCAAAAAAATTGCACTCAAATGTTATAGCCGCATTACTTCTCATAGTCAGAAGAAGGTGGAAACAACCAAAGTGCCCACCACCTGATGAATGGTAACTATACTAAAAACTACCGAATTGTGTGCTTAAAAGGGTGAATTTTATGATATATGCATTGTTTCTCATTGTTTTTAAAGAAATAAAAAACATGCTGAGCAAAGGAAGCCAAATACAAAAATTCCATTTATATAAAGTTCAAAAGGCAAACCCGTTAACGTTCAGAGATATATACTTAGGTGGTAAACTATAATACATTTTAAAATGATTATCGCTAAAGCCAGGACAATGATTACTTTAGGGGTTAAGAAGGGGTTTTCGTTTTATAATAATTCAATAAGCTGCCGTTTTTCCATGATGTGCTATATTTTACAATAAACATTCACTTTAATTTATAAATTAGATGCACCACCATTTAATCATTCCCATATTGTTAACATTTTGATTGCTTCCAATTTTTTTTATTCTTGACAACATTGCAATTTTCATTTTTGTGCAAAAATCCTCCATTGTTTTAAAATTATTATCTTGGGATACATATTCTCCATATGTGAGAATACAGAGTCAAAGGATTCAAACAATATTATGAACACCTCAAAAGTAGTTTTTCTTTTATATGTTACCATGTGTTTGTTTATTTCAACCCAATGTTACAGTTTTCCAGGTTCGTCCTTATTTCTCGTCTTGTTAGCTGTCCTCATCCTTCCAAGATACCCCGTCTTCACCTCACCCATCTCTCACTGGAAGCCCAGGGTTGGACAGTAAACTTGCTTCAGTTCCCTCATAGTTATCCATGTCAATGTCCAGGACCACATGAGAGCCCTTCTGATAGGGAAAGGACTTCTGTGCCTGAGACTGGGGGCCTGCACCTGCCACACAGCCCACATCCTGCACTGCACCCCCAACACCATGGCTCAGTGCCGCCCCTGCTGTCAAACAGTTCAACAGGTTCAAAACATGACTGCTGTGCTAATGGAGATTGAACACGTGTCAAATATTTTATTAATTTCATTAGTTAATGAGGGAACCAGTAGCGTGCTAAAACTAATTCAAAGAACAATTCCAGGAATGAAGATTGATAAGAGTTAGTTCAAAAATGCTGAAATGAATTTGCTAATGGATATAAAACTATATAATATCCCACAGGGTAACAAAGTAGTCACTTCTGGAATTACCTTTTTATCAGACAGAAATCTATAACACATATCTTCACAGAGTAACAGTCAAAGCCAAACTCAGGTGCCTTTGCTATATAATGAAATGATCCTTAGGGAAAGGACTGTGAAACAACACCCCGTGTAACCCTGAAGGAACATCCAGTCACACTCTGGCTTTACTTCCAAGTGTTATGGTGGTGCCTGTGGCTCAAGGAATAGGGCACCAGCCCCATATACCAGAGGTGGTGGGTTTGAACCCGGCCCCAGCCAAAAACTGCAAAAAAAAACAAAACAAAACAATACTTCCAAGTATTCCAAAACAATACTGCCAATACCACATGTGGCCTTGAAAAATCACTGGAGCTGTCTTTTGCTATTTTGAAAATCCTGAAAAACTGGATTAGATTATGCAATAAAATCCAAGTCACTACACGAAATGTATTTATTTTTCTTTCCAAGGCCAACTCAGTTCTGTCTCTCATTATCTGAACGTTCACAAGAAGGCTGTCCTCTTTTGCTTTCTGAAGCCATTGATATTTTATAAGATCTAACAAACTTCCTATGTTCAACTGCTCATGGATAGAGGGTAAGCCCATGAGTTTCCTGAAATTCATTCACATGATTGTTCTGAGTGATCATGTGCATTTTTCTTAAAAGAGAACAGAGTTCTCTGATCACAGAAACACTGCCACATGATCCTCTATGGAGTCAGCTGCCACACGGTCCTCCCATGGACTCAACCATCACGTACTCCTCCCATGGACTCAGCCGTCACATGGTCCTCCTATGGACTCAGCTGTCACGTGGTCCTCCTATGGACTCAGCTGCCATGTGATCCTCCCATGGACTCATCTGCCACATGGTCCTCCCATGGAAACAGCTCCCACATGGTCCTCCCAAGGGCTCAGCTGCCACATTCCAAAGTGCCTTTGCCTCTTCCTTGTGTGTTCTACCACCTTCTTTAGAGTCACTGGTTAGAAACCTTGCTTCTAGTCACAGTGCTACTGTCCCCCAGCCTGTGAACCTCTGTACCCTTCTTAGGAGACAAAAGTCCCCACAGTGTCCCATAGGAACAATGCATAAACACACATAGCAATGCTACTTAGAAGGAAAAGGCACAAAATGATACCATATCTGTGGCTGTTGTGGTTTGCAAAAATCAAAACCAAAAAGCTCTGCTGTTAATGAAGCATTGCTCATTTGTTAACATAATTCCTTTTGCTCTAAATTTTATTCACAGCCTATCTTTATTAAGAATTCAAATACACCCTAAAGTATCATTTACATTATGTGAATATGTGTTTAGCACAAAGCTATTAGATTTCCTGTGCAATCTGTAAAATAAAATTTCAGACCCCATCAGAAGGCAGGGACAAGCTGCCAGCGTGTTGCAGGTGCAGTAACCCGTATTGTCATTTGGCCCCTCCAACACCAAGGCACCAAACAAAGCCATCATGGATACTTTTAGCTCACAAATTTCATTCCAATTAAAGACTGGGGTTCCTAGCTGCAGAATGCATTGTGCCCATAATAAGCTTTCTATTTAAATACACCCTGAGGCATTATTTTTTCCAGGAATTTTTATCTTATTTGAGTAAAAGGGACATTACAGTGAGCCAAAAGGCAGGGGACAGGAGAGACAAAGGAAATAAAAAGCAAAATTTCCATTGTCTCTGATGATGAATTGAATAGTAATTTATAAAATGACAATAATAACAATAGATGCTATTTAGTGAACACTCAGGATATGAGGAACATCTTTTTCTAAGCCTTACAAATGTTTGTTCATTCATTTATTTCACAAATAGCTACTGAATGCTCATTATGTGTCAACGACTGTCTTATGTGCCCTAGAACACAAAATACAAAGTTTCTGCCCTCATGGTGTTTATCTGCTAGTAAGAGAGGCCATAAACATAGAAATAACTATTAATACTGTGCACGCACACATACCCACACACACAAGTATGCACACACTTGTGTATATAATTTTAACTTGAAATGTGCCTTAAAAAAAAAACAGACTAAAGGAATACAGAAGTGATTGGGCTGGACTGGGGAAGGGCTGATTTTGCCCGATGGTGAAAGGCTCCTCTCAGAGGTCCCACGAGGAGACCTGGAGGAGTTTTCTGCACACAGGAAGCAGCGACTGCAAAGGTGGTGAGACCGAATGGAGTGTGGCGTGTCTGCAAGAGACAGAAGGGAGGCCACGGTCATGCTGGATAAGAAGGAAAATGGAGAGAAATGAAGAGGCTGTTGGAAGGTTTAAGCCTGAGGGCGGAAGCAGGGAGGAAGGCGAAGAGGCTGCTGAGTTAGTGCGATGGCCCATGATGGTGATAGACGTGAGAAAAGGCAGCATGCTGCCTCTGTTTTCGAGGTGGGGTGATTAGGATTTGATGATGGATTAAACATGGGGTCTGAGGTCAAGAGACGGAGCAGAGGTGAATACCAACGCACCTGCTGCCCTCCCTATCCTTCTCCTAGTGGCACAAGATACCAAAAATTCACCGCAGCAACCAAACAAATGTGCCAATCCAGTGGAAAACATGTTCAACTTCATCAGTAATCAAGTAGTGAACTTTCCTATAAGAAAACTGTCATTTTTGTCCAGCCCATTGGCAAAGATTTTTGAATAATATGTATTGAGATTAGCAAGGATGGTTAAAGGGCTGCCCTCAGGTCCAATAGTGGAATGTAAATGAATCTAAACAGTGAGAAGGGAAATTTGAAATTTAGTTTCAGTACCCTCATGCACTTCCTCCAGAAGTTTTATCTCTTGAAAACTATCCTAAGGAAATAACCAAATATGGACCTAGATTTATTGTCAAAAACATTGGTTACAATGATAATGAATGAAAATTAGAAATACTATAAATATCCAATGCCAGAGAAATGGTCAACTATATTATGGTACAGCCATTGATGTTGTCATTAAAATCATATTTTGGAATAATTTTCATCATTTTAAGATCATGATGTAAATAAAATTTAATTCAAAATGTATGATAAAGAACTCTATATGCATAGGTAACAGAAAGTAGAAATCTAAAAGGTTAAAAACGGTTTTCTCAAAGAGGGAAGAAGATAATTATTTTCAAAATCTCAACAATGAACACATATTACTTCTGTAATCAGTAGAATTATATAACTTGTGCAGACCTGGAGAAGACCAGGGAACTTGCTGGGATCCAGTGTGTGCCCCTGTGTCAAATGGTGGCTTTCAAACCAGGCCTAGAAATTTCTATGGACCCCTGAGGATAATGTTGCCACTGCCTAATTTTACCTCTTTAAGCTTAGAGATACTGGCAGAGTTCTCCAGTCCCTTAAAGTCACTTTCAAGTTTGGACTTTCTTTACAGATTGTCTGCATTGCTGTTACACATTACCACAGGCAGGTGGCTCACACAGTTCTAGAGGCTGAGAGCCTGAAGTCAGGGTGACAGCAGAGGCAATGTCTGGTGAGGGGCCTCATCATCCTGGTTTGTAGGATGTAGGATCCTTCCGTCCTCACAGGGAAGGGAAAGGGCCAAAGAGAAAGCCCTCCTGGGTCCCTTTCTATGAGAACCAACCCCATTCACAAGGACTTCCCTTCATAACCTGTTTACATCCCAAAAGCTGGCCCTGCAAATATCTTCACAGTGGGGGTCAGGATTTTAACTGATGAATGGGGGAAACACATTCAGTCCTTAATGCATTTTGACCCATCTTCTGGCTCCACAAAGCTGTCTTGGAGTTTCCTGGCACTGGAGGCCTGTTTTCTACCTCTGGTATAATCCTTCCGCTTTTCCTGCTCCTTTCACGATTTCCATGGGAATGTGTGACGATCCAAGTCAATCCACTGAGCCCAGGTCAATTTCACATATATTTTTAGTGGCCCCACCTCTCTGCCTCCCCTCTTTGTCAAATTTCCCTACACCCTGGCAGAGGAGGGCAGAAGAGGAACCTTCTAGGTCACGGAGACTGAAGAACAGCGATGTCACTTTAGGGGATCCAACACACTTGCTTTTGTTACTGTCACTGCCATAATCAAACCAAATTGGGGCACCCTGTTCTCAAAATATGTATACAAACTGGAAAATAAATGAAACCAAACATACACTGACAAACCTCTGTGCTTGCTGTGGCCAAAGATAGCCAGTCACAAAAGCACACATAGGTCACTACTGGGTGCCCAGACACTAAGTGGAGACCCAGCTTGCAACGCATTCTGCAGACAGAAGCTGACTCAAAGGTTCGTGGACATGAAGTCAGTAATTTTTTTTCCAAGATTATCCTGTCCAATGACTCCTTGATTCCCAAATTTTATTTCATTTAATTTTATTAAGTCTTTAATGCAAAACTTTTCTTGTATAATCATTTCACTTGCTGTTCTTATGTGGCTTTTGGAGGAAAAACAGTACAATGAAAAGGTGTTTGCCAGAGGGTAATTTAATCAGCATTCTCATAAATTACACAGTTTTTCTGTCTGATTTACATGGAAGAAAAAGACTTAGGGCAGAGTGTCTTCCATATTTTAATTTGATTTCCAGGCCTAATTACATTTGCTTAAGTGGAACACACTTGTGATTTTACAAGGACAACAAGGCTGTGATGTGAAATAGAATTCTGTAAAACAACTTCTGAAGTTGCATTTCTTTGGTGGAAATTGAACTCCTACTATAATCCAAGGATACATGCATGCATCACAGTTTGAACTCATTCTGATCATGTATTAAAGAAAGATTTAATGTAAAGTTGATAAATTGACTACAGCCTTTTTGAAAAAATTAATAAGGGAAAGTATAGCTGGAAAAATGGTCAAATGTGAGCAATAGAATAAAATATACTCCTTTCTGTTGGTCTTCCAGGTAGCAAGCTCACACCTTCTTCCTAAACTCATCAGTTGTATAAAAAAGTCTTTTAAAATCCTGTCAATTTTTTCTTTGAAATATTTTGCACACTTTTCCCGTCCTTTTCATGACCAAATTCTAGACCAAATCTTAAGTTCCTTGTTTTCTCAAGCCTGAAATATTACAGAATCTCATATTCCTTTCTTTCTCATCTCTTGCCTGATGACTTATTCAATTCATAAATTGTCCCTTTTATTATATAAATTACCTTATTAAAAATATTATGTCCACAATCAACCTAAACTTTTTAGTCTGGTAAGAAAATTAAAATGACAATAATATTAATAATGGCTAATTTTTGCTGAGTATTTATTTTTATTTATTTTATTTGCCAGATACTTTTCTAAATGTTTTACATGGATTTAACCCATTAGTTCCTGCAATTCATGAGGTAGGTAAGATGATGTACCGGTTCGTCACATGTGGAGTCAGAGGTCAGCGAGGTTGAGTTGATTCTACTACCCTGGGTCAGTATGGTAGAAATTTCAGACATGGGGATTTCACCCAGGGCAGAGGGAGAGCAGGGTCTGGGCAGAAGCTGAGAGATGACACAGAAGGGGTGTTATCCTGGCAGTTAGTTTGAGTGGTCATTGAATGGAAAGCTGTAAGATACTGGTAAAGGCATAGGAAGCTATGGGAAGTCTTTATTATAAACAATGAATATAGGGATTTCTGAGTAAAAATGCCTGGAGTTGACCATGTAGGAACAGGGTGAAGGTAAGGCAGAGCTGGCATATTCCAAGAACAAAGGAGGGGGGCGTGTCCACTCACACTATTATTAGATGGTACTGGGACAGAGCTGCAGGAAAAGACAGAATAGCAATGATTCTGATTATTCCAAAATTACCCAAATTAAGTAAATAACAATTAAATAATCTAAATGCTAACTCTTCTTCAAGTTTCACCACTTCCATAAAGTTTTCTCTGGATAGTTTGCCTGCATGCCTTGACTCTTCCCATCCACACAACACTATTACCTACAAATGACAAACTGTAATAATGTATTATTTGCTATTTTCTATCTGTATGTTTTTATGTGTGTCCCTCCTAGTTCCAGAAGGATTTGAAGGTATTTCTTTAGTGTTCTCATTTAGTGTTTCATGTGTCCCTGTGTCTTCTCCTTGAATGCAATTCCCTGTTGGCTGATTAATTGATGTCTGCCATCTGATTGACGTCCATAATCCAAACCTAGCACAACCAAGGCAGGCTGGTGAGGGGTCTGTCTGCTTTTGCCTTTGCTCTCTGAGCTCTAGTTTTGCCCATGTTTCCATCCTTCCTTCATGAGACTGGATACCAGAGCCTCAACCTCCCTCTATAGGAGAGAGTCCTGGGGGACAGAAGCCAGTCACCAGAGATGCAGGGGAGGGCAGAGAGAGCTCTGTCCAGGGGCTCAGATGGGCCTGTGCCCAGCAGTGAAGGCTGAGATGCAGGGGAGAGCAGAGAGAGCTCTGTCCAGGGACTCAGATGGGTCTGTGCCCAGCACTGAAGGCTGAGATGCAAGGGAGGGCAGAGAGAGCTCTGTCCAAGGGCTCAGATGGGCCTGTGCCCAGCAATGAAGGCTGAGATGCAGGGGAGAGCAGAGAGAGCTCTGTCCAGGGACTCAGATGGGCCTGTGCCTGAGCACTGAAGGCTGAGATGCAGGGGAAGGCAGAGAGAGTGCTGTGCAGGGACTCAGATTGACCTGTGCCTGAGCACTGAAGGCTGAGATGCAGGGGAGGGCAGAGAGAGTGCTGTGCAGGGACTCAGATGGGCCTGTGCCTGAGCACTGAAGCCTGAGATGCAGGGGAGAGCAGAGAGACCTCTTTGCAGGGGGCTCAGAATGACCCGTGCCCAGCACTGAAGGCTGAGATGCAGAGGTGAGCAGAGAGACCTCTTTGCAGGGGCTCAGATGGGCCTGTGCCCAGCACTGAAGGCTGAGATGCAGGGGAGAGCAGAGAGACCTCTTTGCAGGGGCTCAGATTGGCCTGTGCCCAGCACTGAAGGCTGAGATGCAGCGTAGGGCAGAGAGAGTGCTGAGCAGGGGCTCAGATTAGCCTGTGTCCAGCACTGAAGGTTGAGATGCAGGGGAGGGCAGAGAGAGCGTTGAGCAGTGGCTCCGATTGACCTGTGCCCAGCACTGAAGGCTGAGATGCAGCGGAGAGCAGAGAGAGTGTTGAGCAGGGGCTCAGATGGGCCTGTGCCCAGCAGTGAAGGCTGAGATGCAGGGGAGGGCAGAGGGAACTCTGTGCAGGGGCTTTATGGGCCTGTGCCTGAGCACTGAAGGCTGAGATGCAGACAGGAATCTGTAGGAGATCCTGGTCAAAGTTCCCATCTTCTAAAGGTCACCTGAGAAGAGAAGCCCTTTTTCTTCCTCTGGACACTGTGTAAACTAATGACATCTCTGGAACTACTGAAGCCATTTAAAACCTTGAAGATAACAAACCTTATGATGAAACTGACACTAAAGACTGCACATCAGAGAGCTGGAGGAAATCTGGGTCTGTGAAGTTACAAAGATATCATTTGGACATCTGTGCTCTCTCTCCTTCTTCCTCCTCTGGACTTCTAGATATATGAAATAATGAATTTCCTTTGACTCTGCATTGCCTGTTTGTTGCAGCCAAAGTTGCTGCGACTGACAGCCTAGCATAGCCTTTGACACATAGTAGTTGCTCTATTAATATTGATTGATACATTGAACCAATAGTTCAATGTTATTTGCTATGTGTGGATAAGATCACTCTATCATAAAACAAGAGAAATTATCACAAAATAGTACATTTGATTAGCTAATATGGGAACTGATAGAGAAAAGGACATCTGTTTTTAAATATATTGTTTTAAATTTTAAAGAAAATATTACTACTACAACAAAAGTTCTGCATAAAGATATAATATGGTAACATATGATGATGATTTTACAATTATTGTAACAAGAGATGGGCTTATGTTATGAATATCACTTCCTATCTAAAGGTAAAAAATAATTTTAAATTGGTTACATAAATAATTACTTATTGCAACAATGCTAAATTTCTCTACCATTAAAAATTGAAAAGCAATTTTACATCTACTAGTTTACTTGTTGATATACTATTTCATTGTCTCATGCTTAGAGCAGTTCATTGTAACAATTAGGAATTCAATGTGTCATTTGTGAATAAATAAAGAGAGCATGTTGCTGTTAGGTTGTCCTGTGATTTTAAATGTTTCAATGCCTCTATTTTACCTGCCTAAAATATTAATAGTTTATGTGTTTTAATGAATATCTGAAAAGAATTACTTTAGGGTTGAAGTATTTTTTAAGGACTGGAGTCCATTTTTATAAATTTATCTTTCTAACATGAAGGAAAACAGACAAGTTTCATCCTCCAATAAAAACTCACAGTTTTGAGGCTGAGATAGCAGTGGAAGAATTCGTATTTCTTTAGTTTTGATAATCATGGTTCTAGCTAAGTGAGGGGAGCTCAGTTTAACCTGAGTTCTTAAGACTTTAACATTGTTAAGTTCCAGCATGTTGGAAACAGTCTTGTGGCATTAACGTCCCAGAGGGAGATGGAACAAACGCCAGGAAACAGACTGGGTCTCAGTAACCAGGGTGAACTGTCTGAACTCTGAGCCACATGGCATCAGAAATCAACATTTTACTTTCTTGTACTTGGTGACATTCTGAAACATGAAGGGAAACAGGAGGAACGCTCCCTCTGTGATGGCGCAAAGAGTCAGAAGACTAAGGAGGGTCAAGTGCCTCAGCAATTTCAGACTGTCGGGTTACCTTCAGAGCCAACGCTGAGCAGAAAAAGCAAATTAGTGGAACAAAGCTGGGTTTGATTTTCCCAGATTCTGCCTTGGCAGGAGGATATAGGACAACTATTTTTGAAATCACATCCAAAGAAATAAGGATCTAAGCATATACAGATTAAGTGGTGTCCATTAAAGCACTGTTGACTTTCTTTCTTGGAATGTGGACATTGAGATATTTAACTGTTCAGTGAGATGACATAAGGAAACCACCTGGACATCTGGAAACT
The DNA here is from genome assembly GCA_963574355.1 of Loris lydekkerianus. Classification (NCBI taxonomy): domain Eukaryota; kingdom Metazoa; phylum Chordata; class Mammalia; order Primates; family Lorisidae; genus Loris; species Loris lydekkerianus. Next base: position 20,764 of record CAUYPK010055320.1, read on the forward strand.
GCACTTACTCAGGGAGCGTATCACTCTGCTCAGGCTTCCAAAGCAAACACCAAAGACTGGGTGACTTCAACAACAGAAATTTGTTTTCTCGTAATTCTGGAGGCTGGAAGTTCATGATCAAGGTGCCAGGTGTCTTCCTGGCTTGTGGAAGGAGGGTGGCCTTCTCACCGTATCCTCACAAAGCCTTTCCCCTGCGTGTGCGTGGACAGAGACCTGATGTCTCCTCCTCTTCTCGGAAGGACACCTGTCCTCAGGGATAAGTGCCCAACGCTTTAACCTCTCTTAACCCAGATTGCCTTCTAAAGGTCCTGTCTTCAGGTGCAGTCATATTGTGGGTTAAGGCTGCAACATGTATTTGGGGGATGCGGTGGGCACAACCTAGTGCATAACAGCAAGAAAGCATCAATTTGCTTCAATATGAAGTGTTAGTTTGTTAGAGCTGCCATAACAAAACACCACAGAATGATGCTTAACCACTGTGTGACACATTCATCTTAGGGTTCTGGCAGGTTTGATTTCCTCTGAGGCCAGGGGGCGCCTAGGCTTACAGATGGCCTCCTTCTTGCTGTGTCACGGTCACTTCTAGGTCTGTATGTTATACGGGTCCTTTCCTCTTCTCATGAGGATACCAGGCAGACTAAATTAGGGTCCACACCAATAGCCTCAGTTTAATTCTCTTTTTAATTGCTTACCTCCAAATACAGTCACATTCTGAGTTATTAGGGGCTAGGTCTTCACCATATGAATTTGAGGGGTTACACAATTGAGCTAATGACACGAAGTTAGAAATGCTGAAAGTGAAGATGCTGTCCTGACTAAAGTCATGCCGCGATGGCATCAGTTCATGAGCAAACACGCTCAGCTGGGAGTGCCCAAGACTAAGCAAGTGTTTGTACAGGTTGTCCAAATTCCACCAAATCTGTTTTATTTTTTTTCCTTCCTTCATTATCCCATGGACTAAATAATCAAAGATTCATGTTGTAAAGTGCAGTGTCTGTAATGTGTACAATGACTATGTGCTCATGTGTCGGTGTTTGTGTGCATTTGATGCATGAGTTTTAATGCCTCGGCATGTGGTACATTAGTCATCATCCTTATGTTGTCGGATCTGAGCATAATTGCACTGTGAAGAGATAATGTATCCTGTACGAAAATAATTTTTTTTACTTTAATTTTTTTTAACTTTGTTCAACTTTATTTTTTTTATTTATTTTTATTGTTAAATCATAGCTGTGTACATTAGTGCAATCAATGGGTACAATGTGCTGGTTTCATATACAATCTGAAATGTTCTCATCAAACTGTTCAACGTAGCCTTCATGGCATTTTCTTAGTTATTATATGTAGATATTTGTATTCTGCCTTTAGTAAGTTTCACCTGTACATAATCTAAGATGCACGGTAGGTGTGGCCTGACCCATTACCCTCCCTCCACCCTGGCCTGCCCCCTCCCTTCCCCTTCCTTGGCCCTTTCCCCATAGTCTTGTGCTATAGTTGGGTTATAGCATTCAGGTGAAAGCTATAATTTAGCACTAATTTAGTACTATAATTTAGTACTAATTTATAATAGTAGGGCTGAGTACATTGGATACATTTTCTTCCATTCCTGAGATACTTTGCTAAAAGAATATGTTCCAGCTCCATCCATGTAAACATGAAAGAGGTAAAGTCTCCATCTTCCTTTAAGGCTGCATAATATTTCATGGTATACATGTACCACAGTTTGCTAGTCCATTCGGGGGTCGATGGGCACTTGGGCTTCTTCCATGACTTGGCAATTATGAATTGGGCTGCAATAAACATTCTGGTACAGATGTCTTTGTTATATTGTGATTTTTGGTCTTCTGGGTATATACCTAGTAAAGGTATTGTAGGATCGAATGGCAGGTCTATTTTTAGATCTCTAATATTCTCCAAACATCCTTCCAGAAGGAACGTATTAGTGTGCATTCCCACCAGCAGTGTAGAAGTGTGCCCTTTTCTCCACATCCACGCCAACATCTCTGTTTTGGGATTTTGTTAAGTGGGCTACTCTTACTGGGGTTAGGTGGTATCTCAAAGTAGTTTTTATTTGCATATCTCTGATGATCAAGGATGATGAGCTTTTTTTCATTTGTCTGTAGATTGTCCATCTATCTTCTTTAGAGAAGTTTCTGTTCAAGTCGTTTACCCACCCTGAGATGGGATTGCTTGTTCTTTTCTTGCTAATACATTTGAGTTCTCTGTGGATTCTGGTTGTTAAACCTTCATTGGAGGTATAACCTGAAAATATCTTCTCCCATTCTGAGGGCTGTTTGCTTGCTTTACTTACTATGGTCTTGGCTGTGCAGAACCTTTTTAGTTTGATCAGGTCACAGTAGTGTATTTTTGATACTGCTTCAATTGCATGGGGGTTCCTCCTCATAAAATATTCACCCAGGCCGATTCCTTCAAGAGCTTTCCCTGCACTTTCTTCAAGTATTTTTATAGTTTCATGTCTTAAGTTTAAATCTTTTATACAGTGAGAGTCTATCTTAGTTAATGGTGAAAGGGGTGGATCCAGTTTCAATCTTCTACAGGTTGCCAGCCAGTTTACCCAGCACCATTTGTTGAATAGGGAGTCTTTTCCCCACTGAATGTTTTTTTTTGTTTGTTCGTTTGTTTTGGTTTTTTGTTTTTTTTATTGTTAAATCATAGCTGTGTACATTAGTGCAACCACCTGTAACCATTCTAAGATGCACCATAGATGTGACCCCACCCATTACCCTCCCTCCACCCAAACCTCCCCCTTCCTTCCCCTTCCTTAGCCCTTTCCCCATAGTCTTGTGCTATAGTTGGGTTATAGCCTTCATGTGAAAGCTATAATTTAGCTTCATAGTAGGGCTTCAAAGTACATTGGATACTTTTTCTTCCATTCTTGAGATACTTTGCTAAGAAGAATATGTTCCAGCTCCATCCAGGTAAACATGAAAGTGGGAAAGTCTCCATCTTTCTTTAAGGCTGCATAGTATTCCATGGTGTACATGTACCACAAATTTGCTAGTCCATTCGTGGGTCGATGGGCACTGGGCTTCTTCCATGATTTAGCAATAATGAATTGGGCTGCAATAAACATTCTGGTACAGATGTCTTTGTTATATTGTGACTTTTGGTCTTCTGGGTATAAACCTAGTAAAGGAATTATAGGATCGAATGGCAGGTCTATTTTTAGGTCTCTAAGTATTCTGCAACCATCCTTCCAGAAGAAACGCATTAGTGAGCATTCCAACCAGCAGTGTAGAAGTGTGCCCTTTCCTCCACATCCATGCCAAATTTTCTGGTTTGGGGATTTTGTTATGTGGGCTACTCTTACTGGGGTTAGGTGATATCTTAAAGTAGTTTTGATTTGCATTTCTCTGATGATTAAGGATGATGAGCTTTTTTTCATGTGTTTGTAGATTTTGCATCTGTCTTCTTTAGAGAAGTTTCTCTTTAAGTCCCTTGCCCACCCTGAAATCGGGTCACAGATTCTTTTCTTGCTAATAAATTTGAGTTCTCTGTGGATTCTGTTTATTAGACCTTTATCGGTGGTATAACCTGCAATTTTTTTCTCCCATTCTGAGGGCTGTCTGCTTGCTTTACTCACTATGTTCTTGGCTGTGCAGAAGGTTTTTAGTTTGATCAGGTCCCAGTAGTGTATTTTTGGTACTTCTTCAATTGCCTGGGGAGTCCTCCTCATAAAATGTTCACCCAGGCCGATTCCTTCAAGAATTTTCCTTGCACTTTCTTCAAGTATTTTTATAGTTTCATGTCTTAAGTTTAAATCTTTTATCCAGTGAGAGTCTATCTTAGTTAATGGTGAAAGGTGTGGGTTCAGTTTCAATTTTCTACAGGTTGTCAGCCAGTTTACCCAGCACCAGTTGTTAAATAGGAAATCTTTTCCCCAGTGAATGTTTTTAATTGGCTTGTCAAAGATCAAATAACGGTAAGTAGCTGGATCCATCTCTTGGTTCTCTATTCTGTTCCTGACATCTACTTCTCTGCTTTTGTGCCAGTACCATGCTGTTTTGATCACTATTGATTTATAGTACAGTTTCAGGTCTGGTAGCGTGATTCCTCCTGCTTTGTTTTTATCGCTGAGTAATGTTTTGGCTATTCGAGGTTTTTTCTGATTCCATATAAAATGAAGTATTATTTTTTCAAGATCTTTAAAGTATGACAATGAAGCTTTAATAGG
>CAUYPK010055321.1:0-19117 GCA_963574355.1 Loris lydekkerianus
AGTCCAAGAACACCAAAAAAGTTCACAGGTAAGGCCTTTCCGGTTTGCAGTCTCACTGCTGCTTGTACTCACGGTTGCGGGCGTGATTAGGTTGATCGAACACACGCAGCCACTTTCCAGTTTTCCACTGTTTTTGTCTTCCTCCTGGGGTCCAGAAGTCCCTTGCTGGCTCCCTGTATCCTCAAAGGGATGATCATAGGCAGATCCCACCGACCAGAGATGTCTGGAGTCTTGTGTCCCCAGATTCGCCAAGCCCAGTTACAGGGAAGCTGTTACTCAGCCGCCATCTTTAATCCACCCTCCTTTTCCTCACTTTTAAAAGGAACTCAAGGGTGGCGCCTGTGGCTCAGTGAGTAGGGCGCCAGCTGTATATACAGAGGGTGGCAGGTTCGAACCCGGCCCCGGCTAAACTGCACCACCAACAACAAAAACAGCCGGGTGTTGTGGTGGGCACCTGTAGTCCCAGCTACTCAGGAGGCTAAGGTAGGAGAATTGCCTAAGCCCAAGAGCTGGAGGTTGCTGTGAGCTGTGATGCCATGACTCTACTGAGGGAGACAAAATGAGACTCTATCTCTAAAAAATCAATCAATCAATCAATAGGGTGGCTCCTGTGGCTCAAAGGAGTATGGCACCAGCCCCATATGCAGGAGGTGGCAGGTTCAAGCCCAGCCCCCACCAAAAACTGCAATAAATAAATAAATAAAAGGAACTCAAGGGATAGACATCCTTTCTTCTGCATTTTGGGCTTTTATTGTGAAGACTTGGTAGTTGCGAGCATGACAATGCATATATAAATGTGTGGACCAAAGCCAGCATGTGAAGTGCGGCAGAGAAGAAATATAGAAAGGAGCTAGATCCTGGAGAAGATTGTTGCATTGCTGAATTAATGACCTTCGAACTTTCTGGAATTTTCATAATCTGAAACAATACTCTGGTTTTTATATAAGCCCTTTTGAATTGTGCCTTTTGTTAATTGCTTCCGTTGCTTGGTTTTCCAGAAACCCTAGGTTATACAAAGAGTAAACACATAATTGGGGCCTGAACCTGGTCTGTAAAGAGGTGGAGTCAGGGAAGGCTACTTGGAGGAGAAAGCACCTTAACCTAAAATAGGAAGTATAAAAATGGATTATCCAGGGCAATAGCAAAGGGAAAGTTCTTCAAGGGGGTAAAACCACATATGCAAATGAATGAAGGCAAGGTAGAGTTACTCAGGTTTCTTAGGGAGGGGAAATTCTATGCTTCAACAATTGCTGTGTTGCCCAGGCTGGTCTTGAAGCCCTGGCCTCAAGGGATCATCCTCCCTCAACCTCTCAAAATGTTGGGATTACAGGCATGAGACACCATGTTTGCCCAAAATATACTTCTTAAATTATCAGAATCATCTTCATATGTGTACTGAATTAATTTCAGTGAGGTATAAAAATGTTGCTCCTATATAGCTCTATTCCCTTTCCCCCTTTTTGTGGTAGGAAGGGGAAAGGTAAGATGTTGAATCAGTGAGGCGATGTCCGGGGCTCCGTAACATCAAGAGAGCAGGGTGAAGCACATTGGTGTGGATTCCATTCTGAATTAACTTTGCTTATTCATTGATGTAATTAATCAATGAATATAATGTACAGCATAATCTTAATTACAGTCTTCCTGACCCCAAGTGCAAATATGTGTCTATTAACAGTACTTGGGATGGGTTCTTTCCTAATAAAAAGTTCCATAAGCAGAACGAGAATCTCAATGCTGTTGCCTCATCATATAGTGATGTTTGTTGTTGGCTTACAAAAATTTTTCTGCCCAGCACCCAGTTTTCTGACAATACCATTATTTCCATTCACAGAACTCCTCTGAACTTATAAAGCCTTACAGTCCTTCTTGTGTGGGTAAAGCCGACCCTAATACTAGGTCTAGGGAAAGCATGTGACCTGGGCCTGAGCCCATCAGAGCTTTCCATGCACCTGGCCAGTGTTCAAGTCTAATGAAAATCAATCAGAGCCTGTCCTGGGAGTTGGGCTATAGTGTCCTGGAAGAGGAGGTGTCCTTCTTACTGTTGAGTTTCAATATGGGAAGGCTTGAAATAGGAGCCTTGGAAGTAATTTTGCCACCAAAAGGAGTGATCCAACCCAACACATAGGAGAGTAGAGCTGAGGAGTCAAAGGAAGCCAAATGATGTTGTTTGAATGTCCAATGCAACTATCCTAAAGCCAGCCCTTCTTGTAGGGCTTTGAAAATGTGAGCCTAAAAGTCACTACAGCCACATTATTTTTTTTGTCCCTTTGCTTAAGTTAGCGTCAGTCAATTGCTACCGTCTTAACTAAGATGAATTACCATATGACTGCAGCAGACTTCTAAAAGCACCACCACCAGCATCCTTATCACCAAATTCAATATCATCATCACTACATCAACATCAGCAGCATCATCACTAATGTCAATACCAAATCATCACTATCACCATCACCAACACCAAATCAATATCACCATCACCATCATGATCAACATCAATATCATTATCCACCGTCACATGGGCTAACACCAATATCATTATCACTACCACCAAAATCAAAATCACTGTCACCATTACCAACAACAATATCATCATCACTACATCATCATCACCATCACCATGACCAACATAAATATCATCATCACCATGACCAACATCAATGGCTCCATCACTATTACTATGACCAATATCAATATCATAATCACCATCACTCACATCAATATGACGTTCACCATCAGCTATATGATCATTACTACATCATTATCATCATCACCACCAGCATCTTCTCCCCCTCCTCCTCCTTGCCATCAACATCAACATTGCCATCATATCTTCCCTCTTCTTCCTCTTCTTCATTACCTTTACCACCCTCATATCAGCATCATTAGCAATAGCAGCAGGATCACCATCACAACCACCACCAGAAATACTTGTATAGTCTTTACGTGCCAAACATTGTTCTAAATGCTTCTTATGCACTTGCTGATTTGTTTTTATAACACATCTGTGAATTTGGTTCTATTATTATCTCTATTCTACAGATGGTGAAACCAAGATACACAAGGGTTAAGAGTGAGCAATAGAGAAAAACAGAGCACAAAGAAACAAACTTTGTCACAACTGCCAAGACTGGTCAGGAGAGAGAAGATAGTAGCAAAAATATTTTTGAATACTGGTAAGTGCCAGGTAGATCACTATTCTAAAAATTTATTTATATTCTTTCACTGAATCCTTATAAAAGTCATAAAAATTAAATATTCTCATTACATTCCTTTTGCAGATGAGGAAACTGAGATGCATGGACATTCTATGACTTGCCCAAGGTCACAGAGTTAGTTAGAGATGTGATGATGATATTGATGTTGGTCATGGTGATGGTGATGGTGATATTGATACTGGTCATGGTGATATTGATGTTGGTCATGGTGATGGTGATATTGATGTTGATTATGGTGATGGTGATATTGATGCTGGTCATGATGATGGTGCTATCGATGCTGAACCTGGTGATGGTGCTGGTGATATTGATGCTAGTCATGGTGATGGTGATATTGATGTTGCTCATGGTGATGGTGATATTGATCCTGATCATGGTTGATGGTGCCGGTGATATTGATGCTGGTCATGGTGATGGTGATAATTGATGCTGGTCACAGTGATGGTGATATTGATGCTGGTCATGGTGATGGTGATATTGATGCTGGCCATGGTGATGGTGATGCTGGTCATGGTGATGGTGATATTGATATTGGTTATGATGGTATTGATGTTGGTGATGATAATGATATAGTGATTGTGATATTGATGTTGGTGATGATGATGGTGGGCTTTGAGTACAAAGGATTAGCTCCAGATTTTATGCTTTTACCCTTTATGCTTTGTTTTTGACTTTGCTCATCAAAAGGATTTAGGAAAATCTTTCAACATCAGCTACTCACTTATGTTCCAATTTCACTCTCACAGCTCTAATCAGAGCAAATGACAAGTGTGAGTGAAAAGATTTATTGCAATGAAAGCAGAGAATACTTCAGGATCCAAAGTAGAAAATTTATCTGAACACTGTCATACATTGAAGTATCCATTCCCTCTCTTTGTTTCTTTTCTTGTTTAATTCATTCTTCTCTTCCCTGTCAACTGCCCTCTTGGTGTTCCAGAAACCCAACTTAGGGTTGCTCAGCCTCAGTGCTGGCATAATGAAAGCTCAGTTAAGCCTAGCTATTATTATACATTTAATATAAAGTGATATAAATTCATGCAATTATATATGTCTAGGTTGATATATATTCATAGACATATATCTTAACAAATTATACATTATATACAGTGGGCATGTGTTATCAATAGCCAATTATTCCTAGCAAAGAAACTGAAAGCAACCTTTTTTTAGAGTTGACAAAAGAAGCAATCTCTGTTCCAGTCCCATGTGACATCTCTTTTGTCAGGTTTTGTAGACCCTCTTTTGTCTTCTGTGGTCCTTGTCCCATGCTGGCTGGCTATCTCATTGTATTGGGGTCCAGATCCTCAGTCTCCGACAGACTTCACTGAAATGCAGGCTTTATGAACTACACCCACAGGAGCCTTTCCTGTTCTCCGGTATGTGCTGCACAGTGTCAACAGCCCTTCCAACCCTCATGCCTCAAGTGATGTGCCTTGGAATAGGGCTTGCTCTTCTGTGTGCTGCTTTGTTCTGCTCCTGGGCTCTGTGTCTTGGCCTTTCATGCCCTGGTTCCTTTAAGCTATGGTGAGGAGTGGGATCTTTTAAGTTAATTTTTTTGTAAGAGTAAGTTAGTCAGGGTTCTCCAGAGAAACAGAAGCAATAGAGGAGATATATAGGTCACTATGAAAATTTTGAGACAGACTGTGTTATGGTCCATTATTTTACTTCCCAGAAACACAGTCACTAGTGTCCTTTCTGATTTACCTGTGCAAGTTTCAACTTGCTCAGCTTATCAGCATACACACACACACACACACACACACAAATGCAGAGTCATGCATTTCTTAACAACAGAGATACATTCTGAAAAATGCATCATTAGATGATTTTGTCTTTGTGTGAGCATCAGGAATGTACTTACACAAACCTGGGTCATATAGTTTACTATGAACCTAGGCTATATGGTATGGCCTATGGTTCCTATGCAACAAATCTGTATAGCAAACGGCTATATTGAGTATTATAGGAAATTTTTGGAATATAATGGTCAGTATTTGTATATCTAACATATCTAAACATGGAAAGGGTACAGAAAAATGTGGTGTCATAATCTCATAGGACCATTGTCATATGTGGCCCACAATTGACCAAACTATTATGTGGTGCATATATATGTACATATGAGATTTATTATAAGGAATTGGCTTATAATAAATGATTATGGAGGCTGAAAAGTTCCATAATTTTTCTGCAAACTTGAGACCCAGAAGTCAGTGGTGTGGTTCAAAACTTTGAGAGCAAGAGGGCTGATGGTGTAGTTTCTAGTTTTAGTGTGATCTGAAGAACACCAAGGGCAGAAGATTGATTGATGTCCCAGCTCAAGCAGTCAGGCACTGAAAAAATTTAAACTTCCTCCTTGTTTTTATCCTATTCAGGCCCTCAAGGGATTAGATGACAACCACCCACCATTGGGAGGGCAGTCTGCTTTCTAAACCCATCAGTTCAAATGTTAATCTCCTCCTCAAATGTTAACCACCCACAGGGACACATCTGGAAATGACATTTAACTAGGTATCTGGGTACCCTACAACCCAATCAAGTTGACACACAAAATTAACCATCACAAAAAGTAATGAAAAAATTGGTCACAAAAAAAAATTGGAGTATAAAAGTGTTAGAAATAAAATATTAAAGCCCCTTATTGCCTTTATCCTTCAACCCCATTTTCCAAAAATGTAATCACTGTTTATAATATGGCTTTTTCTTTCTAGATATTTTTTACTACACATATTTAAACATGTATAAATTAGAATTATATTAGACATACTATTATGGAACTTGCTCTCTCCCCCCTAACAATGTACTCTGGATGTAGATCTATGCTATTTTATGAAAGCCAACCTCCTTTTTTTCATGACTGCCTATTACTCCGCATAATAAACGGGCTGTCAATTTCTTAAGTAGTGCATTAATGTGGCTGTTTAGATCATGTCCAGTTTTTCTCTATGACAAACAGTGTTGCCAGGAATATCCTTATACAAATATTTTTGCTCACATCTGTGAAGAAAGTTCCTAGACATAATATTATTTGGTCTAAGAAGATATACATTCAGCATTTAAACGTAAAAACAAAAAATTACACAAGAAGGCACCTCAACATCTTTTGTTGGCCCTTGTCTGATTGGTATCTGGACTAAAAAAATTTACTATTGGGCAGAGATATTGACGGCTTCATATTTCCAGTGACCCCCCCCCCCCCCATCTCCTTGCCATCTTTTTCCTCAGCAGCCCATTTGGGTGGAGGGGAGGGGAATCTAACCCTTTAATGACCAATATTTTGTAGGCAAGAGAAAAACGGTCCTGTCTAATGTTTTAGACAATGTATTCATGGCACTGTCTTCAAAAGCAGAGGTGATGCTTAAAGTAGACTGTTTTTTTTTTAGCTCAAAGATAAAAAATAAAAACAAACAAACAAAATATACTGTGACCTGTAGTATTTTTCTTTTGGTTTAAAACGAATTTTGATCATAATAGTACAATAGTACACAAATGAAATTCAGAACTATGGGAATTAAAAAAATATATATATATGAAAAACAAAGCTCTTAATCTTTCTAGTCTTACATTTCCACAGAAAGATTGATTTAATTTTCGGGTAGAAACCAGAGAAACTGCTATTCCCCTCACATTTGGGATTCATGCAAAACAAACAAAAAAATCATTAACTATTTCTGAACCAGAACTAGCCAGAGGCTATCAGCTATTAAGTACTTCTGGAAAAGTACACTTCTCTGCCCTGAATTCAGGGCAGAAGTTAGTCTTTCTTCCTTTCATTCCCTGGCCAGCTCTCTATTTACCTTCTCTGTAAGGTGAGAAGATAGCATTTACAGCAGAGAGGAGGATGGGAGGCAGAATTATGGTGGCCCTTTTCTAGGTGGGTCACTGCTATGGTTTGAATGTTTCCTCCAAAACACTGGTTGAAATTTAATTGCCATTGGAACAGTACTGAGAAGTGGGGCCTTTGAGAGGTGATTAGGCCCCAAAGAGTCTGCCCTCCTAGGGAGGATTAACACGGTTTTAAAAGTATGAGCTTGGCCCCTTTTTGACACTTGGCTCTTCTGCCTTCTACTGTGTGAGGACCCAACCTTTCCCCATCCGTCTTGTGCAAGGTACCAATTTGAGAAAGGCCTCACCAGTCACCAAATCTTCCAGCACCTTGACTTTAGACTCCGCAGCCTCCAGAACTGTGAGCCAACAGTTTTTTATTTTTCAGTTTTTTAAAAAATTAAATCATAGCTGTGTACATTAATGCAATCATGGGGTACAATGTGCTGGTTTTATATACAATTTGAAATATTTTTATCACACTCGTTAACATAGCCTTCCTGGCATTTTCTTAGCTATTGTGTTAAGACATTTATATTCTACACCTAGTAAATTTCATGCGTACCCTTGTAAAATGCACCGTGGGTGTGGTCCCACCAAATATCCTCCCTCCCCTCCCTTTCCCCTTTCCCCATATTCTTGGGCTATAATTGGGTTATAGCTTTCATATGAAAGCTATAAATTAGTTTCAGAATAGGGCTAAGTACATTGGATACTTTTTCTTCTGTTCTTGAGATACTTTGCTAAGAAGAATATGTTCCAGCTCCATCCATGTAAAAATGAAAGAGGCACTTGGGCTTCTTTCTGGGCCCAGGGCAGAAAGACTAAATTCTGCCCTGAATTCAGGGCAGAGAAGTGTACTTTTCCAGAAGTACTTAACATGGGCACTTGGGGCTTCTTCCATGACTTAGCAATTATGAATTGGGCTGCAATAAACATTCTGGTACAAATATCTTTGTTATAAGGTGATTTTTGGTCTTCTGGATATATACCTAGTAGAGGAATTGTAGGATCGAATGGCAGGTCTATTTTTAGATCTCTAAGTGTTCTCCAAACATCTTTCCAAAAGAAACGTATTAGTTTGCATTCCCACCAGCAGTGTAGAAGTGTTCCCTTTTCTCCACATCCACGCCAACATCTCTGGTTTGGGGATTTTGTGATGTGGACTAATCTTACTGGAGTTAGATGATATCTCAAAGTAGTTTTGATTTGCATTTCTCTGATGATTAAGGATGATGAGCATTTTTCTTATGTCTGTAGGCCGTGCACCTGTCTTCTTTAGAGAAGTTTCTCTTCAAGTCCTTGCCCACCCTGAGATGGGATCACTTGTTCTTTTCTTGCTAATATGTTTGAGTTCTCGGTGGATTCTGGTTATTAGACCTTTGTTGGGGACATAACCTGCAAATATCTTCTCCCATTCTGAGGGCTGTCTGCTTGCTTTACTTACTGTGTTCTTGGCTGTGCAGAAGGTTTTTGGTTTGATCGGGTCCCAGTAGTGTATTTTTGATGGTGCTTCAATTGCCCAGGGGTCCTCCTTGTAAAATATTCGCCCACGCCGATTTCTTCAAGAGTTTTCCCGGCACTTTCTTCTGGTGTTTTTGTAGTTTTATGTCTTGAGTTCAAATCTTTAATCTAGTGAGAGTCTATCTTAGTTAATGGTGAAAGGTGTGGGTCCAGTTTCAATCTTCTACAGGTTGCCAGTCAGTTCACCCAGCACCATTTGTTAAATAGGGAATCTTTTCCCCACTGAATGTTTTTAATTGGCTTGTCAAAGATCAAGTTATAGTAAATAGCTGGATTCATCTCTTGGTTCTCTATTCTGTCCCAGACATCTACTTCTCTGCTTTTGTGCCAATACCATGCTGTTTTGGTCACTATTGATTTATAGTACAGCCTCATGTCTGGTACCATGATTCATCCTGCTGTGTTTTTATTGCTGAGTAATGTTTTGGCTATTCAAGGTTTTTTTCTAATTCCATATAAAATGAAGTATTATTTTTTCAAGATCTTTAAAATATGATAATGGAGTTTAATAGGAATTGCATTAAAATTATATATTGCTTTGGGTAGTATGGACATTTTAACAATGTTGATTCTTCCCAGCCATGAGCATGATATGTTTTTACATCTGTTAACATCTTCAGCTATTCTTTTTCTTAAAGTTTCATAGTTCTCTTTGTAGAGATCTTTCACATCCTTTGTTAGGTATACTTTCAAATATGTCATCTTGTTTGGCACTACTGTGAAAGGAATAGAGTCCTTGACTGTTTTTCCAGCTTGGTTTTTGTTGGCATATATAAAGGCTACAGATTTATGGTTGTTGATTTTGTAGCTGTATTCCTTGATCACTTTTAAAAGTTTTGTATTAGAATCCTTAGTGTTTTCCAGATATACAATCGTATCATCTGTGAAGAGTGGAAGTTTGATCTCTTCTGACCCTATGTGGATACTCTTGATAGCCTTTTCTTCCCTAATTGCAATGGTTAAAATTTCCATTACAATGTTAAAGAACAATGGAGACAATGGGCAACATTGCCTGGTTCCTGATCTAAGTGGAAATGAATTCAATTTAACTCCATTTATTACAAAATGGAAATTTCTAATGCAGTGTGTTACTGAAAGAAAAAAGGACTTGACTTTAGAAAATTAGGCTTGAAGTCCTTATTCTGAGGTCTTAGCCAAAACTGTAACCTATCAATCTCTTTCTACTCAGTGAAAAAAGTTACCCTTGTCAACCCTACACACATCATTAATTCATTTAATTGCTTATCCCACAAAGGATGCGAATTTGTATTTAATGAAATTACCATGTAAAAATAATGTCTGTATTGACAGACCTAGAAATGGCAATGCCAAAATTCTAATCATTAAAGAAAAAGAAATGAAGAGAATGTGAAAATCCATCTATTTGTTCTGTAAGTGTTGAGGAGTAAGTAAGCCTACAGTAAGGTGAAGGAGGAGTCATAGAAAGAAGTTACTTAAAAAGAGTTAACACTGAATTTTCACAAAGAGCATATGTGAGATTTGCTTACTCTGAGATGTGAATATTGGTAGGGACCTTACAAGTTCATAAATAATTCACTGTAGCTAATTATAAATCAATTATGAATTATTTTACAACATTTTGATATTTAAAATAGCATGTTTAATATCTGCATGTGGCTAATTAATGACAAATGTGCTCTATCAAAGTTTACATCTTTACTCTTATTCTAAATATTAACACATGATGTACCTCATGTCCTTATCACAATATAAATCTAAAGAAAGTAGAAATAAAATATCTTCCATAATGAATTAGTTCTGCAGTTCTAGGAAACATTATAAACACGAAGAAACTAGCCTGTAACTGAAGCCAAATAGTAGATTTTCCACAAATAGAACTTATGTCATGTTATTAAATAAGGATCAAAAAATTGTAACATTAATCAGAAATAAGAACTTTTGATTTTCTAGCAACAAAATCAGATCAGGGATAAAATGTAATTCTAAAATGCTAAATATTAGAGGAGAAAATAGAAAAATATGTATTATTTTATATAGAAAGATAATATAAATAATTTAAAAATGTGTTCCTGATCTTGTTCTCTGTTTTAAAGCGTCATATCCAGTATGTAAGAGAGCTCAAAATAAAACTGCATGATTAGAAGAAAATGGAAGATCTAATATTTATTGTGCATAGTTCCTATAACAAATTTTGACATATTTTACTCTCATTCCTTCTCCTGGCCAAGTTATAAGATAATCATATTTTATGGATGAGCAAAGTTAGGCTTCTAGACTCATCTGTCTAGTCACAGTGTTTTAAAAAAACAAATGTAACTGGATTAACACCCGGGTATTCCTTTACTCAGGGTTTGTTCTTACTTGTGGTGTGTAAAAGCAAAATTGAATATTGTTCCTTTACTTCAAAATTTTAGTTTGCTTGACCCAATAAACACAATATCTTTGAATTAATTACTATCATTGATAAAAAGACCAAAAATTGTATTTAATCAAAGTGTTTAGAGAAAAGAAAAACTTGTAAAAAGATTGATAAATGTATTCTCCCATTATAGAAATGTAAACAGTGGCATGCATTCAGGAAGTAGTCGGTATAATTGATGATTGGAGAAAGTCGGTGTGAAATCCTCAGGTTTACGAAATTTATGATGCGCAATTAGTGATGTAGTTGAGAAGATGCATTTAGCAGTCAGTGGAATAGAGCAGAAAGATCATGACTTGGAGCAATTTAGAATTTGCAAAAGCACCTATCTGAATTAGCCCCACTGACATGTTGAAAGAGTCACTTAGCCTTATAAATTGTTTTAGTCAAGTGTTTATGAAATCATTAAGAATCCAAAGGGGTCACTTAGGAGCTTCATGTTTTACTGGATTTTATGAGAGAAATTACGTTCTATAATATTTATCAGGAGGTTTTAAAGATTCATAAAATTGTTAGTACAGGTCCCTTGAGGAGGATGCCAGTGATCTAGCATAAATAAAACGCCACTCCTTAGGTCTGAGACTCTGATCCCTCAGTCACCAGAAAGGAAATCAGCCTAGATTACTGTGTCAGGTGGTGGCTCAGTTTCATGCACCTAAAAACCCCATCTAACTGACTGGTGAACAATACCTGAAAACTATCATGAAGGAATAGAAAGCGTTATATTACCCTTGTAGACTATTGGTGTGGTTGCACTGAACACTCGCTACAATTTTGAATATTACTTCTCACTGGAGAAACAGAGGAATGCCTGGTTAGTTTGTATCAGGAACTTACATTATGACCCTTTAGAATAATATCATGAGATATAGCGGACAATCTCAACACTTACTTTAATGTAAGTAATTATATGAATCGTCACGACAGTCTTAACAGGAAAATACTAATTTTATTGACCGATTGATTGACTTAACCATTCAAAAGGTAAAGGACCAGGCTCTCAGAAATATAGTAATAAACTGATAATTTTCCTGGTCATGTAGTCAGCTTCTATTATCGCTGGCCATATTAAAACAAAAGGCAGGGGAGGCTCTTGAAAAACAAGTCTGAAACAGCAACATGCTAAATCTTAAAAGTTGTAGGTAATATTAAAAAATATTTAAAAATTTAAAAATAAAATATTAAATCACTAAAAGCCATCGACTACCGATAGAGATGTATTTACAACAAAAATGGGAGATTTTTAAAAATATCAAAACTCTGTCAAACGAAGCATAGCTCCTGGTGTGCTATCTATAACTACGTTAGAGTTATAATTGGACAAAATTACAAACAATAGCTATTTGCAGGGCATGCCCCCTTTATTTTTGAGAGTGACAAAAAGGAACATGAATATTTCATTTGAGGACAACTTTTTGTTTTCATTCAAAAAGAGAATGTCGTGTGCTTGTGAAGGATTGCCAGACACTAGCATGGTAATCAGAGACTGTGACGACTCTAGGAATAGTGGTATAAAGAGACATCTTTACATTTCAAAGTTTGTTAAGTTTCATTCTCTTACCAAACAACCATTTATTAGATTTCCTACTAAATTCTAGCGACTGTGTTAGATGTTGGGCCAAAAAGTTGAAGAAGACACAGTACCAGCCTTTGTTTCTTAGCGTCTAATGGGTACTTAGACAGGTTATAATATGGTCTTAGTACACAGTCCACACTCAGAAGATGTAAGATGGGCACAGAACCCAATCTTCTATGGGTAATAATAATGCAGAAAAATGTTTATAAAGAAGTTGATATCAGAGTTTATACTTTTGTATATTCTTTAATTAAGGAAACGTTGACTGGGACCTAATATTTGCTAAGGCAATTCTAAGAACAGACATAAAACAGTATACAAGTTACTTTTCTTTCATTTATTATTGAAAAACAAATAAAGAATATGAAAATTAATAACTCTATAAAATAAAAATTAGTTGAATGGGGGAAAATAGCTATGAAAGTTATAATAAACCAGTAACTGATTCTATGAGATTTCTTAGTTCAATAGAACACTCTTGAGAGAAAAAGACAGCAGGTGGAAAAATGCAGAATGAATGAACAATAAGAAATATATATATATATATATATATATATATACAATATTAAAAAGATGTATAAAATATCAAAAAAAATACACATGTCAAAAATATGAAAACCTAGATAAATCAAAAATATTCTACAAAGAATACTGTAGTATTATTGAAGATCCTTATTGAAGTTGGCTATATAGCATCTGAATCACCTTCCCTTAGTTCAAGATAGTTTCCACTTCATTGCTCTAAAGGCAAAAGTACATGGAGAGATATTCTAGTCATTCTAGAATCTAGATACTCTAGCATATGCAAAGGTCCAGAGGCAAGAAAGAATGAGCAAGAGTACGCAGATGGCATAATTAGAATGACTGGGGAATTGAATAATGATGACAAAATGCCAAATTATGAAGAGTATTGCAAGCTACTTTAAATATTTTTGATTTATTATTTTTTTTAGGGGGGTCCAATAGTAGCAGAGTCACTGAAGGATTTTCAGGGAAATCGGATCAGTATGTTGATAACGATGATTTTGATAACTTCTAACTCATTTTTAATCATTTTCATGAGGCAGAAATTGAGTAGCAAGTTCTTTGTGTGAATTATTTCAATTAACTCTTGCAAGAATTCAATGAGATTGATAAAACTAGTACATAGATTTTAAAGGTAAGAAAACAGGGTATCAAGGTTGTTGAATTCATGCACCTAGATAATTACATAAAAATATGCCTTATAGAAAGATAATTTTACTGTGAGGAATAATTTAGAGTGGGACCATACTGATGATTGGCAGACCATGTCAGGGAATAAAAATGACCTTGAACAAGGTAATCAGAGATAGGTGGAAATAAGGAAGTGGATCACTCTCCTTATGATGTAGATGTGACAAGGCTAAAAATTAACTTAGATAAATGTAAGACAGAGGAAGAACAATTAACAGGTATTGGCTTGCATATAATGCTGTCATTCTGGGACGAAGAACATTGGGTGGGGGAAGAGATTTAAGATACATATCAAATTTGAGGTACCACTTACAACATTTATTATATGTATATAATATATATATTTTATATATATTATATATAATATATATATATAATTTTATATATATAATATATATATATATAATTTTATATATATAATATATATATAATTTTATATATATAATATATATATATATATATATGGTAATGTCTGGACTTTGCCCAGTTTAGGGTCTATTGCACTTTAATTAAAATGCTTTTTACGAAGTTAAAAGTAACAAATCTGGACTTCAAGTGAAAGAATCAGAGATAGATGTTGGGTGAGAAATTTGTGAGTCATTGATATTTCTAAAAGTCAATTGATACGAGGAGAATAGCTGACATTATTAAAGCAGAATGCATAGACAGACAAAAGAGAGTTCAAACATTGAAGCAATGCAAATACTTGCCTGTATGTGGAACATAAAAAGAATGGTCAATTAACAGCACAAAGAAGGAAACGCAGAATGGATGGATGGTATCATGAAAACCCAGGAAATATAATTTTGGAGAGAAGGCCATTATGAGCAGATGCTACTTGCAGGATGAAACATTTTTTAAAAAAAGATCCATTATTTGACAAAAATGTGATCTGTGGTAATTTTACTTAGAATAATTGCTGTGGAAAATGATGGAAACTAAATTGCTTTAGTTAAAAACCGAATGAGTAATGTGACTATTGATGGATTATGTAGAGAGGTTTCCTTCAAGAAGAGAACGTATAAAAGAGAGAAATAAGGTAAAACAATAGGAAAAGAAGTATTTTCATTTGGAGATGTGTTATCTTAAGGGAAAGAGTTTATGATTAAATGCTATTTAAAATGAATCTGTGCAAGGGGAATAATTGAAGATACAAGATAACAGAGCAATTTTGTTGTGTTTCCCCCAAATCGGAAATCAATAAAGTCCCCAGAAAAATTTAAAGATGTTTATTTTTGACAGAATAAAAGGTAGAACTTTTATGGTAAGGCCGGATTGTAACCTACATGTGAATGTAGAGGCAGGATAGCCGGCTAACTGGGAGGATACATTTGAAGCCTTAACTCTCTGAGCGCTAAAGAAGGCTAGATTATTGGCAATGTCTGTGGCTCAAAGGAATAGGGCCCTGGCCCTACATAATGGAGGTGGTGGGTTCAAACCCAGCCTCGGCCAAAAACTGAAAAAAAAAAAAAAAAGAAAGAAAAGAAGGCTAGATTATTACATGGGAAGAAGTAGGGAAAGTTTTAGGAATATTGAAAATGCCTGCATTGCTTCCTTAGGTAATAGTAAGGCTGAATCAGGATAAATAGAATTATAATAGGATGCCAGCTTACAGATAAATCACTTCTGATAAGCCGGAGAAAGTCTGGGAAACTTGTGGGAAAAATTTGCTATTAAAATATAAGCCTATTTTTAATAGGGCATGTAATCTTCTGAGATAAAAGTTATCCTATGGGGGTAATCATGATTATCACACCCTAGTAAAAATGATTCATTACATTTCCAGGGAAAGAATAATAGTTGTGGGTTGATTTTGGTTTATAATATTATTCTTTTTCATTTTCTTGTTCAGCTTCTGTGAAACATATAGTTAGACCTCATGTGAAGAAAATAAAAATATAAAGAAAAATAAAAACACCAGTTTGTTTTAAAATACTTTAAAGTCATTTGGGCCCAATTATCACAGAGCTACTGTCTCCCAAATACAAAAAGGGGGGAAATTCTTCATGCCTTGCCTCCTACTACAAGAACATTCTGTAATCCAATCCTACTAATTCTCAGTTGAGGCAAGTATCTGAGAAATATTCACTGAGCAATACATAGTAAGATTGGATTTAGTAATGATTATATTTAAGACAAGTTTGCAGGATGCCTGACATACCTGGGGAAGGTCTCTTCAGAAGATGACAATTTTTTTGTGAGTGTACAAGTGAAGGCAACACTTATGACACTGAAATTATTATTTTTCTGTAATATTGTACTCACAGAAAACTCAGCATGTAAATATTTCATGTAAAATGTTAAAAATTATAGAAGAATTAGTTGAGATTGTGAATCATGAATTTCTGGTGGCACCAGTCTGCGCACAGTTTTATGATTCTCTCTAATAGTGTAAATCAATTCAGACAGATTTTATGTTTAAGTTTTTTAAAAAAAGAGATAACTTAAATAAACTAGTTGACTTTCTTTATTTTATAGATTCTGCTTAAGACTGAATTATAAATGATAATAATGTATCAGGAGATTGTAAATAGTCAGTGAAAATCTTTATCACTGACAGAAAAAATAATGTAGTACCAATTCTACAGATAGATTAGTATCGAATTAATAAATAAGGTAGAGCTTATTAGTTATACTGGCACATTTCTCATTTGCACTTCACATATCTTAAACTCTTTTGACATTATTTTTTTGAATTAGTATTCTTGGTAAGAGAAAAAGTATTCTTACATCTGATAATTGATTTTACTTAACTCTTCATACCTGTATTAATCAATTTATGATTTAAATTGCATTAAAATGCTCTAAAGAAATAAATTATGAACATAACCTGAAAGCATATTTATTAATGATTCCACAATCTATTTGGAAATCAAGATGATCATTTTTCAGGATGCTACTGACTCTCTTAACTCTATAAAGGAGTTTGAAGTATATGAAAAGAACTATATGAGGCATGTGCTCCATGAAATGCCAAATGCATCATTAGAAGGCAATATTGCCTATAAATTAATAAATAATATTAAACACCTCGTTACAGTCTAGATATGTGCTATAAAACCCTGTTTCATATGCTGCTTTATGAGTTTCTTCTGAGTTTTCAACCTTTAAATGCAACTTTAAAATAAAAATTTTTATATATCCTACTCATAATTTGGTAATCACTGTCATAACAACTGATTACTTTTCAAGTAAAATTTTCTTTCAGTTATCATGAAATAATTACATGGAAAACATATTTACATGTTTAAAACATTTATAGGTAAAAATATTTTATGTCTAATAAAATACTATTTGTTTGAAAAATTATTTATTCAGTTTGCGGAATTACCAAAGAAGAACATATTGCATGTTTACTCTATTATGGAATAAAGAACAAGATAAAATAATAGACTAAATAATCAAATTTTGTCTTTAAAAATGAATGAAATCATGTAACACTGCTTTATCTGTCTTCCTCAAAGTCTATATAAAACACAGAGGAATCATTTAGTTAAAAGAATACCAAATTTTGTAAGCATTCAAATAATTAAAGATAGATGTTAGAATTTTAAAAATTCTAGAAAAGCTATTATCTGAGGTTCTAAGATATGTGGCTCAGTGGTTCTTATCAACTTGAGTGAATATAAAAAAAAAAAAGATTTTGTGTGTATTAGAAAATAGTGAAAGGAGAATTAACGAAACCAACTTCCTTTACTATTGTCTGCCTTTTTTGAAGAGGATATTTTTTTCTCACATGGGGTAATTTTTATTAATGTATTCAACTATGAGGCACTTCAATATTCAGGGTACATACATACGTACATACATATGTATTTCCATCTTGCCTCTCAGAAGCAGAACCATCCTTGTCATGTTCCATTTGTAAGATGTACATTTCCAGGTTCAACCTTGCATTTTCTTTCATAGGCTGAAAGTTTTATTACCAAGAGATCCATATTAAAAATCCAAAATCGATAGATAAAGAGGGCAGGATCTACTTAAATCAGGTTATATCTATTTACTGATAAACCTGAGCTGCTCTTGGTCCACATTAACTTTTTTAACCTGGAACATTAACTAGGAACAACTATCCTGTAAATTACTAACTCTTCTTGGAGCTTCATTTAGTACTTGCTTCTACTAATATTTTTTTCAAAATTTAAATTATTTGTTGAAGCATAGAGCAATAGAGTCTGAGGCTTAGATGCTTTGAAACCATCTGGGCTCAATGGTAGCTCCCAAAATTCCACATTCATAGGATAAATCCTGAAGCTTATAAATATTATCTTGTGTGCAAAGGTGTACTTAAGTTAAGGCTCTTGGGAGAATGGCCTTATTTTTGGACTGTGTAGATGGGCCTGAAATACCAGCATCAGTATCCTTATAAGAAATGTTGAAGCAGACACACAAAGGAGATGATTAAATGAAAATGGGAGCTAGGAATGGAATTTTGCTACTACATGTTGGGGTCTGACCCCAGGGGCAGGGTCCTTTAAGACCTGTGGAACTGGCAACAGTCAACTGGGTAAAATAAAGTCAAAAGGAGGCGGAATGAAAGGGCAGAACACACATAACAGAATTTTCAAGGGTGGGTACAGGGCACCACTGCTAGCTTGTGACACTTCAGCGAGTGGCCCTGAGTCTTTGTTCTACCTAGCTTTTACTGAAAGCTATTTTCTTATTTAGCAGAGGGGATAAACTGAGTAAGGGAGTAAAGCATCAGCAGTTTCTGTGAAAAAGTTTATTAGTTCTTATTCTATCTTTAATCATTAACCTTAAAGGTATGAGCAAACTTGAGAAATCCGGAACCTGAGCCTTGTCAGGGGCAGCCTCCTGTTTGTGGTCACACACACAGATCCTTTGGGGGAGGTAAGACCTCTGTAGTTTCTCTGTAGAGAAGACTCAATGGCATCAGGCTCCTCTGAAGAATCAGTGTAAAAGAGGAATTTTCCCCTTATCCCTACCCAGAATGCATTTCCCTCTATGATAGGGTACAAGCTCTCTTGTGCCCATATTTCAGGGCTCCACCAGTTCCCTTGATCTCTGCCCTGGCCATAATAAAAATTGCCAAAATGGGTATTTCCTTTGACTGTTGAGTAGGCAGAGGGT
Source organism: Loris lydekkerianus (assembly GCA_963574355.1). Classification (NCBI taxonomy): domain Eukaryota; kingdom Metazoa; phylum Chordata; class Mammalia; order Primates; family Lorisidae; genus Loris; species Loris lydekkerianus. The sequence continues at coordinate 18,848 of CAUYPK010055321.1, forward strand.
GGCCTGATTAATGTTCCTTCCCAGGCCTTGAAGTTGTTTCTACTAAGGCCATTGTCTTTAGAGTACTATATATACTCAAGTATAAGCCAAGTTTTTTTGGCACAAAATTTGTGCCGAAAAACCCAAACTCGGCTTATACTTGGGTCATATAGGTTATTTGATTCAGTGATTGTGATTTAGCTTGATTACCTATTAAGCTACGGTTTTCTGAACTTTATTTAAAGTTTTAAAGTTGTTGCTAGTTTACAGTTTTTCTTTAGCAATAAATAT
>CAUYPK010055323.1:0-36059 GCA_963574355.1 Loris lydekkerianus
AATATATTATTGTTAAAATTATATGCTTTTGTGTGAGTGTTTGTCTGTTTTGGCAGGTCACTGCGTGGTGTGGCTCTCTGACTCTCACAGTTTAAAATTTTGGCTCTTTGTGTCGAACTTGTTCGCCACCCCTGGTATAGATTGACTAAAATATTTTGTGACCTTAATTTATGATTTGTTATAAAATAGAGGTTATTATTCAGTTTTTCCTAAAATAAACACCGTGGTTTAAAGAAATATCAATATGCTCATATTATACAACCATAGTACTCAGAGAAGTACTATTTTACATAGTTGATATGTGTTCAGTGAGTGTAATATTATGTGCAAAGACCTGTGCTGTTGTAACTTACAAAAAAATCCTAACTTTTTTTAACATACTATTTCAGTAAGTTATTTAAAATCCATAGGTCTCTAACCCCAACATACCACATTGTAGATGGAAATAATAATAGCACAATAATAGATGCAACAATAATTGCATTAATTTAGCAAGTGTTACATAGGAGTGACCGAGCTAAGCATTGTATTAATACGTGGAGAATTCAGACACTTCCATTGTGATATAGATGAGTGAGCTGAGATTTAGGAAGCCCCCAGTTACCACTGAAGCAAGTGGTGGAAACAAAATTCAATGGTAAGTAAGTCTCAATTCTAAACCACTGGCTTGTTTTTATGTAATGTGTTATCCAGAAAAATGTATAATCTAAGTACCTTCATGATACTTAATTTATTGGCCTTTGTTTCTTTTTTAGCCATTATTTTTAAAGTTCACCCATCACAAAAAATTAGAACATGAAACTATTTAAATGCCATGCCTTTTATTTTTCTCCATGAATGACCCCATTGAAACAGAATTCGAATATTTTAAGCAGAATCTTCACATAATACTAGAAACGTTATTTGGTAAGTACAACACTATATTAACCAAATTATTTAGATCAATGGAAAAAAATGCAACACTAAATTCATCTGGTAACAAGACCATTTAAAAGATTCAAAGGAAATTAATAACAAATCCCCTCCAATTTTAATAGAAACATACAGCCCTAAAAGGAGTGGATTAAGTTTTGTGTGTTTGATAACAAATATTTTCCAAACATATTTCAAAAACAATGTCAGCTTTCACTTTTCTTTTTTTCTGAATCAGAAAAGACTACAAAATATACGAGGTTTTATAAAGAATCTGTGTGATGTGGAAGAAAATGTTTAGGCTTTATACGTAGGGCAGCATGGATTTGACTCTCGCCCTCCCTTTCCTACCATTTTTCCCTCATCAGCTTTGTGTCAAGGAGCCAATTTCTTCAACTGCTGAGAGCCTCAGCTCAGTCACCCCTCTCAGAAAGTTTACTTGAGGATTAACAGGAAATAATAATGCACCGTAGGAACTTCCAGCATGATGCCAAGTCCAGAGCTGGTGCTTAGCAAAGGAATATCCCAAACAGGGGTGGGATATTCTTAGAGAAAGAGATGCAGATGTGTTACATAAACAATTTTAAAAGGAAAGGACACAATTTAAAAAACATTAATTATACTCCCACTACCAAAAGTCAATATTCTGCTTCTCCATGTTTATAATGAAGTAAATGTGACTTTCTCAAAGTCATTTTACTTGTGACCAATATTTCTAATGTACAGAATAATAAATTTGGGCAAAAACCTTACCAGTCGGAGCCTCTAGGATTTTCATATTTCCCTAGATTAAAACCAGAGGCAGAAATGTTTCTATTCAATCAGATATTAGCTCATAATTAAACAGATGAAATTGAATGTTAATTACATCTTGTTCTTTAAAAACCTATTTTCTGGACATTCTGCAGGAGACAAATCACAAGAATGAGGTTTAGCATTTTAAATACACAATTCATTTTGCATATTCCCAAATTAGAAATTGTTTTTACACAATAAAACCCTCCTCAAAATGACTTCTACAGGTTTAGGTTATCCTGACATAATCACTCACATAGACTATCAAAAGCAGTGTGCTTATAAATGTAAGACACAAACGAAAAAGAACTGGGGGGAGAACCTTCTAAAATTGTTTTTTTAATGGATGTTCTAGTTTTAATTAAAAATCAAACATGTAATTTAGCTACATGAAGGGATGCTGATATCAGATAATTAACATTTAAGTAAATCTTGCTGGCAACTTAAATATGAATGTCTATATTAAGAAATAAAGGGAAACTTTTTAAAACCCAACAGGAAAGGTATTTTTAAAGTATTTGAAGTATTTTCATTCTATAAAACTTCATGTTTTAGTAATAACTTAGATGAGATAGACATATTTCCAACATGGCATTTCAAGGTGTAGGTATCTGAAATTCAAAGCTGCTAGCTATAGGGCATGGATTAGAGGTATAATGTGCAATATGATAGACATTAGCTACATTTGCCTTTTAAAATTTAAAATAATTAAAATTATGAATTTATTTTATCAGTCACACACACATATTTCAAGTGCTCACATGGCCACTGTGGTTAGTAGTCACCCTACTGAATGTCATAGATCTAGAACACAGACATTCCATTATTGCAGAACGTTCTTCCAGACTTAGCTAGTCTGGAATCATTTTTTCTTTTGCACAAACTTTAAAATGAGAAAATATTCTGAATGTTTCCATATTAGAATTGGAATTTTAATATATTTCTTTTGGCTGAGTGTAGTGGTTCTCGGCTCTAATCCCAGCACTCTGGGAAGCCAAAGGGGATGGACTGCTTGAGCTCAGGAGTTCAAGACTAGCCTGAGCAAGAGCTAGACCTGTCCCTGAAACACAGCCAGGCATTGCAGTCAGTGCCTGTAGTTCTAGCTACGTGGGAGGCTGAGGCAAGAGGATTGCATAAGCCCAAGTTTAAGGTTGCTGTGAGATATGATGCCACAGCACTCTACCAAGGGCAACAAAATGACACTCTGTCTCAAAAAATATATGTATATATATAATGCTATATATGTGTATATAGCATTAATTTAAAATTAAAATGCCATGAATGCTATGTTAAACAGTTTAATGAAAATATTTCAGATTGTATATGAAACCAGCAAATTGTACCCCTTGACTGCACTAATGTACACAGCTATGATTTAATAATAAAAATAGAAAGAAATTTGAGTTGTTTATAAGCTAAAATAAAATAAAATTACTACTGATGTTCATATCATTCCTATAATCTATTGTAATTAAAGATAATGGATTGTGGAACAATGAAAATGCTTCAATTAAGGAAGACATTTTAATGAGATCTAAAATATCAGTATGTTTTTAATTTCACCAACAATGAAATAACACCTTAACTAACATTTAATGACAAAATGCCCATAATAATGGGGTTATGATGTTCTTGTGATTTTTTCTAGTGCTGTCCAGTAGAAATACAGCGCCAAGCATGAGTGCCAGCCACAAACTTAATTAAAAATTTCAACAAGGCTGGGAATGGTGGCTCACGGCTAGCTTTCTAATCTAATCCTAGCTTTCTGGGAAGCCAAGGCAAGTAGATAGCTTGAGCTCACAAGTTCGAGACCAGCCTGATCAAGAGCAAGATTCCATCTCTACTAAACATAGAATAAAACTGAAGCAAGAGGATCACCTGAGCCCAAGAGTTGGAGGTTGCTGTGAGCTGTGATGCCATGGCACTCTACCCAGAGCGACAGCTTGAGACTCTGTCAAAAAAAAAAAAAAAAAAGAAAAGAAAAGAAAAATTCAAGCAGCCACATTACAGAAAGTAATAAAGGGTAAAATTAACTCTAATAATAATCTATTATGTCAAAAATTATCATTTCAATGTGTAATTTATATAAAATTATTGAGATAGTTTACTTTCCATTAAGTCTTCTAAATCTGATATGTATTTTACACTTACGTACATCTCATTTTGTACTAACAATTGAAGAGGCCAAGTGATACATGAGGCTTATGAATATTAATAAAACAGATTAATACTATTTGAATAACCAGACATTCATTTATTTACTTATTGAGCACACATTAGGTGCTGAGCACTGCGCCAGGTGAATGACACGTGTATACTCTGAGAGAACGTCTAGTGTGGTGAGAGATATCACACACAAAACAAGAAAATAATAATACCAGCTACGTGATAATACTTCTATGTTGAAAGACCTAAGCAGAGTCTTTAGAAAACAGAAATTAGCCTGGTATTTGAAATGTTGATGAAGGCCCTGAGAAAGAAATATATAATTTACTATTTTATAAATATAAATGATTAGATAAGAAAATGAAAAGTGAGGGCACAAGAATAAGAGAATAGAATGTTCTTAGAAAAAAAAGGCATATAGACAGGAGGTGTGTGTGAGGATGACAGAGAGAGAGAGTGTGTGTGTGTGTAAAACAGAGTGGGACCCATGGTGGGAGTAAGAGATGGTTGAGGAACTGAAAGAAGTGTTCTACAAAGTTGGAGTTTCCACTCTGTGAGTAGCAAAAACTGGTACAAGTAAAACAAAGTGGCTTCATACCTGTCCTGAAATTTCTATTGTCTCTTATGCCTAAATTAAGATCTACCCATATATTTGTTGGTAAGAATTAAAAACAAAGAGCTGGTACCAGTTGAGTTGCCCTTATCTAAAATGCTCCAAACCAGAAGGGTTTAGGATTTTTTATATTTATGGAGTTTTGAATACTTGCATATGTATAATGGAATATCTTAGGGATAGGACAAAAGCTTCAACATGAGGTTAATTTGCATTTCACAGACATCTTATACACATCGCCTGAATGTAATTTTATACAATATTTTTAAGAATTGTGTGCATGAAGCAAAGTTCATATGCATTAAATAATCAGGAAGCAGAAATGTCACTCTCTAAGCCACCCTTTGGATGATCTGGTATCCCCATTATTCCTGACTCTTATTTCTATGTTACCAATAAGGAACCTCTTCTTACTCTTATTCACACATAAGTACTTAAGAGTAAAAAAATGTGACCTTCCATTAATACTGTGACAAATGACATGTTCAAGGTAGCTGAGCAGCATGGTAGTGTCACCAGAACACCAGTATGACCTGTTACGCATCACCCACAACAAGCAGTGGCCACCTCAGTCTTCACCAACGATGATCTGTTTTGATTAAAAGGTTATCACAGGTTGATTTCTTTTTTTTCTTTCTTTCTTTCTTTTTTTTTTTTTTTTTTTTTGGTAAAACGAAACATCAGAGATAGTTGGGAGACCAGGAAGAGGGTCCATTAGGAAGAGAATGCATTATGCTGGATCACTTTTTCAAGTGTTTTCTCCAGAGGTATCAGACTGTAGGATTAGAGATGCTCAACCTGTATTATAAAATGAAAGAAGAGGAAGTTGGAAAAACCACTGTTATCAGGGAAAATATGAGAGGAACTACAAACTCCTTAAGCAACTGCCATTGGGTGCTCATGACTTGCTGTCAATGAGCTTTCATCAGTAATGAAATCATTCAAAATTACCAGTGTTCTTCAAACATAGAGGATGCTCTTTACCCTGGAAACAAATCCTCACAGTCAAATAATGAATGCCTGAGTGGAAGGGACTTACTTCTCATAGGGTGGTTGTTAATGTCACACATAAGTCTCTTAATAATTGCATAAGTAAAAGTTAGCACAAGCTTTATTCTGAGCCCTGAACTCCCAGCAATAAGTAAATAAGTTGAAAGTATTTTGTATTCTTCCAATTTTAAAGGAAAATCATCATTCCCACTGATTGTGACTTAGCAGCCTGGTTCGTGAAGTTCTTTCCTGGTATTGGACAGAGAATATTGGATCACAGCAAAGCTACATTAATAGTAATTAAGAGGTGAAGGATAAATGCGATATTGTCAGACTCTCCGTGCTCATTAACTGTAAAGTTAAATTTTTAAGGTTTATGAGTAAGAGTAATTGGGTGAAGAAGGTAGAAATTGAAATAAAATAGAATTGAACTTCAAAAATAAAAAATCATTAATATTGACTTGAAATATATCCAAAGATCAAGTTCTAAAATTCCTCATTAATAATAAATCATATATTTTAACCTTTCTATAGTACTGCTTATAACATTATTGACACATTGAATAATTGCAGTTTTTCATTCTAATAAACTGGAAAAAACACAGGTTTATTTCTATCTAATTTATTATATTGAATATTATTTATGGTAGCAATTATACTTGTATAAATTATCGTTTCCCAGAGAGAATTTAAATAGTTTTTTTCCCCAAGTAAACATCCTCGGTTTCTCTCACACTAAGTTTTGTTTCATTCTGTCAAGTCAGTTGACATGGGGACAGAAGGTTTTGAGAAGCCAATAAAAGTAACAGAGCACTAAGAAAAAATATAAGTTTGTCCTGGAATTTATTTTTAAAAGCTTTCCACTAAAGTAAAATTTAGAAAGCATCTGGAACCTGTCATTTTTGTGATTATAAATCTGAACAAGGAGACACATGTACGTGTCAGAAACAGAAATAGTTCTGTATTCACGATCTGGCTGTCATCAGATATCTTTGGAGAGGATAGAGAAAGAGGTACTGAGTTTGAGAATTAGGAGAGAAATCCACTGATTTATTCTGTGGATGCCACTAATCCTCCTTTATAGGTTTACTGATTGAACTGCTACGCTTATAACCTCGTCCTCATTTTAAGCTCATCCCATTCCTAACCAATGTCTAGGAGAGAAAGATGATGCTATAGGTTATCCATGGCCTGACTGAAAATGGGATGCAGGAACGTTTTCTCATTGTTTTCAATAAAATATTTAAAGATGAATACTGTTATTTGAGATAATACTTATATATACAATGTATAAATGCATATTTTAATTATGCATATATACATACATCTAAGTTATAGATAGATTGATATATATGATGGAGAGAGAGAAAGAAAGAGAGAGAGAGGTTGGTTAACGATTGAAATTTTATCTTATTTTGGAAAGTTTTCCTGAAAATTTTTACTTAATTAGATAGAATATATTCAGGGAAGATTTCAAAAGAAATTGAGCTTTTGTATGTCTCTTATTGACATGTAGTTTTGGTATTTATTTTAGTCTTTAACTTCTTAGACCATGTTCTAAAAATATATCTCCAAATGATTTTACATAGCAATATTCTTTACTTAAACTTTCTTAATGAAATAGGTCTCCATTTGGTCTCTGGGACTGAACATATGACCACTATGGTAAGTGAAAAGCAGGAGTTATATTTTGGTCAAATTAGTTATATATCAGAAATGATATTATCTAGTTACCAATTGTTGGGTAATGAAAACTTCCAGAGCAATGAAAAAAATGCTTGAGAATTATTGTTCACATGCTAAGATGCTCTTTCTAAACCAGTTGAATTTGATTCTAGAAATATATGGGGATATATTTATAGAATATAAATGTCTTAACACAATAACTAAGAAAATGCCAGGAAGACTATGTTAACCAGCGTGATGAAAATATGTCAAATGGTCTATAAAACCAGTGTATGGTGAAGAAAAAAAAAAAGAAAAGAAAAGAAAAATGTCCTTAAATGCAATATTTTGCTTTAAGTGTAAATACCAGATGAGAGGCAAGAGTTATTGCATCCATGTCTACGTAACTTCTATTTAATGAAAAAGAATGCGTGTATAACAGTAGTCACGATTTTCAGGAAATGTACCGTTCTCACTAGTCTCTCCTCCTTCAGCTTCTTAGAATGTAATTTTTTTGTATTGCCACACGTATGAGGGCAGGAAGGTTTCACTCTATCATAAGTAAATATGGAATTTCACAAATATAAATACAAATTGAGAGCCTGTAATTTATAAACAAATGATATAATGCTTCACTAAGTTTATTTTGACCTCAAAGTGTCAGCAATTTCTCTTTAAGACTCAAAAGACTGGTGCTTACCGTAGATATGTCAAAATTATCCCCTCACTTACACAAGAATATAGACAAAGATTCTGAAAAGAATAAAAGAGTGATGACGACAAAGGTCTGTACATTTGGCAATTTAATCTGGACTTGGATCCTTGCTACAGATTTCCTCCTCTCTCTGACCATAGACTTGGGATTCCTTTAGTAACATTTGGGTATTACCTGACTGCGACACCTCTCCAGCTGCTCAACTCAAACTTCTGCTTGTCACTCTCTGCTACTGCTTTAGGAATCTCATCTAACCTCGGGATTTAAAATAATGTCTCTAAGTTGATAGTTCACAGCTCTCCTATGTTGGTTTAAGAACACCTTATATTGTGTTCCCACTCCTTTTGTGATGTTTAGAGGCTTGAGATCTAATAGAATGTAACAAAACGACCACAAGCTTCTGAAAAGTTGTCTCCAATTCCTGTTAAGGGTAGTAGTCTTGCTATTATCAAACGCTCAGGAATTTTTCTCTTCCTAACATTTGGAGGGGAATACTGTTCTGCTATGGATAGAATTATATCCCCTCAAATTCATGTGTTGAGGAAATAACCTTCAATGAAAATAGTGTCTTCAGAAGGTAATTAAGGTTAAATGATTTTTTAATCTAATTTTTTATTTGTAATATTTTGGAGACATAATAGTTGTGTATGTTTGTAGAGCATATGTGATATTTGAATACAGGCATACAATATGTATAAGCAATCAAGGTAATTGAGGTATCCATTACCCTCAAGCATTTATCATTTCCTTGTGTTAGTATTCCAAATTCACTCTTTCAGTTATTTTAAAGTATGCCATAATTTTTGATAGCTGTTGTCACTATTTTGTTAGTAAATATTGTTCTTTCTCTCAAATCAATTATCTTTGCCTGCCCATCAACTAGCCTCGCTTTGTTCCCCTCTTCCTGCTCCGTTCCCTAATCTGTGGTGACCACTGTTCTACTCTTTATCAACATAAGATCATTTTTATTATTTAGCATTTTTAATATTTAGCTACCAATATGAGTGAGCATATACAAAGGTTGTGTTTCTGTGCCTAGTTTATTTCACTTAACATAATTTTTTCCAGGTCCATTTATGTTCCCACAAAAGGCAGGATTTCATTCCTTTTTATGGCTAATGTTCCATCGTATACATGTATTGAATTTCTTTATCCTTTTATCTGTTCATACACACTTACATCAATTAAAAATCTTAGCTAGTGTGAATAATGATGCATTAAGTATGTGAGTGTAGGTATCTTCAATTTACCTGGGCAAAGGAATAGACATAAAAATGGAATTCCCTCCTTTTCATATACACCCAGCAGTGGGTATATATGATAGTTCCATTTTTACTTCTATGAGGAATTTCCATATTCTTCTCCATTGAAGCTGCACAAATTGACATTCCCACCAACAGGGTATGAGAGTTCATCATTCTCTACATCATCTCCAGAATTTATTCTTGCTTATGTTTTTGATAGTATCATTTTGACTGAGGTGGGATGATATCACATGGTAGTTTTGTTTGTCATATCTCTGGTAACTAATAGTGTGCATTTTTTCTTATACCTCTTTTCAAAGTAAATGTCTATTCCTTTGCCCAGGTTTAAATTTGATTATTTGATTTGTTCCTATCAAATTATTGGAGCTCTTTATATATTCTAGTTATCAATCCCTAGTTAGGTGGGTAGTTTGCAAATTGTTTCCTTTGTTATGCGAAAGCTTTTTAGCTTGATATAATCCCAGTTGTCTAATTCTGTTTTGTTTGCCTGTGCTTTGGGGGTGGATGTTATTCAAGAAATCATTGCCCACATAAATGTCCTGAACTACTGTTTCTTTATTTTTTTCTTTTATTTATTTCTTCCCTTTTATGTATGTATGTATTTATTAGAAACAGAATCTTACTCTGTCACTCTTGGTAGAGTGATGTGATATCATAGCTCACAGCAACCTCAGTTTCTTGGGCTCAAGAGATCCTCTTGCCTCAGCCTTCCAACTAGCAGAGACTACATGTATCTGCCACAATATCAGGCCAGTTTTTTCTGTTTTTAGTAGAGACAGAAGTGTCTCTTGCTCAGGCTGGTCTCTAACTCACGGGTTCAAGGGACTCACTTGCATTGGCCTCACAGATTGCTAGGATTTCAGGTATGAGCCACCCCTGAGGCCCAGTTTTCTTTTAGTAGTTTCATAGTTTCCAGTTTTAAACTTAAGTCTTTAATCCATTTTGATTTGATTTTTGTATATGGTGAGAAATAAAGGTCTAGGTGCATTCTTTGGCATTTGAATATCTAGTTTTCTCAGCATCTGCTCTTAATTCAATGTATTTTTTTGGCACCCTTGTGGAAAGTCTCCTTGTGTGTGAATTTATTTCTGGGTTCTCTCTTCTGTTCTATTAGTCTCTATGTATGCATGTGTTTTGTTTACTACAGCTCTGTAGTATAATTTGAAGTCAGGTAGTGTAAGTCCTTCTATTTTGTTCTTTTTGTTCAGGATGGTTTTGGCTATTCTGAGACTTTTATAGTTCCATATAACTACAGAATTTTTTTTTTTTTTTATTTCTGTGAAGAACGTCATTGGTATTTTTATGGAGATTGAATTGAATCTATAGATTGCTTTAGGTACAGTAGACATTTTAACAATATTGATTCTTCCAATCCATAAGCATGAAATAGGTTTCCATATTTTTGTATTTTCTTAATTTTCTTTCATGAATGTTTTATAGTTTTATTGTAGAAAATTTTCATTCCATAGATTAAGTTTATTCCTAGGAAATTCATTTTATTTGTAGCTATTATGAGTGAGAGTTTTTGTTGTTTGTTTCTTCTTAAGACTATTTGCTATTAACATATAGAAATGCTCTTGACTTTTGTATGATCACTTTGTATCCTGCAACCTTACTGAATTTGTTTATCAGTTCTAATGATTTGGGGTGTGTGTGTGTGGTGTCTTTAGGTTTCTCTATTATTTGCAAAAGAAGATGACTTGTTTCTTTCCAATTTGGGTGTCATCTATCTTTTTCTCTTGCCTGATTGTTCTAGTTCAAACTTCCAGTACTGTGTTGAGTAACAGTGGTGAAAGTAGGCATCTTTGTTTTGTTCCAGATCTTAGAAATAAGTCTTTCAGTTTTTCTATATACCTCTGTAATAGCTGGTTTATATAGTGCTCAGGTATGTTTCCTCTTCTCCCAGTTTTGAAAGAGTTTTTATAATGAAGAATGTTGAATTTTAACAAATGCTTATTCAGCATCAATTGAAATGATCTAATGATATTTGTCTACTGTTCTGTTGATATGATGAATCACCTTGATTGTTTTGCATATGTTGAACCACCTATGCTTCCCTGGGAAAAATATCACTTGATGATAATAAATATTATTTTAATGTTGTTGAATTCAGTCTGCTAATATTTTGTTGTGGATTTTTTATCTATGTTCATTAGCGATATCGGCCAATAGTTTTCTTTTTTAGTTGTGTCTTTGTCTGGTTTCAGTATAAAGGAGATATAGGAATCAGAGAATGAGATTCCCTTCTCCTGGATGTTTCGGAAAAGTTTAATCAGGATGGATATTTACTAGAATTCTACAGTAAAGCCATCAGGTCCTTTTTTTTTGTTTGTTACAGACAGAGTCTCCTTCCATCACCCTTGATAGAGTGCTGTGGTGTCACAGCTCACAGCAACCTCCAGCTCTCAGGCTTAAGCGTTTCTCTTTCCTCAGCCTCCGAAGTAGCTAGGACTACAGGCACCTGCCACAATGCCCAGCTATTTTTTGTTGCAATATTCCCAGGGCCAGGTTTGAACCCATCACCCTTGGTATATGGGGCCCGTGCCATATACTCACTGAGCCACAGGTGTCACTAACAGGTCCTTTTTTATAATGGTAGTTTTTTTTGTTTGTTTGTTTGTTTTATTACTTTTTATCTTGTTACTTGCTAAATTGGCTTATTTAGGGTTTAGATTTCTTCCTGATTCAATCTTCATAGTCTGTATGTGTCTAGGATTTTATTCATTTCTTTCTAGGCTTTCTAATTTGCTAGCATATAGTGGTTGTTCATACTAGTCTCCAACGATGCCTTGATTTTCTGCAGTATTAGTTGCAATGCCTCGTTTTTATCTCTAGTTTTATTTATTTGTGTCTTCTCCATGTTTTCTTTTTCTTTTTTTTTTTTTTCTTAATCTGGCTAAAGTTTCGTCACTTTTGGTCATCTTTTCAAAAAAACAAATATCTGATCTTTGATCTTTTAGTTTCAATTTCCTTTATTTCTGCTCTTGTCTTCATTATTTAGTTTATTCTACTAATTGTGTGTTTTCTTATTTTTCTATTTTTTATGATGCATGATTACATTGTTTCTTTTAAGATTTTCCACTGTTTTTGATGTAGGCATTTATTGTTGTCAACTTTCCCTTTAGTACTGTTTTTACTATATCCTTGAAGTTTTGATATGTTATGTTTCCATTTTCATTTGTTTTGAGAAATATTTTCAATTATTTTTTTAATCTCTTCACTGACTTACAGGTCATTCAGAAGAATATTTTTTAATCCCTAAGTGTGTGTATAGTTTTTGATATTCCTCTTGTTATTGATCTCTAGTTTTATTCCTTTGAGAAAATATTTGATAGTATTTCAGTATTTTTTGATTTGTTAACACTTGTTTTGTGGCCTACTATATGGTCTATCCTTGAGAATGATCCATGAGCTGAGGAGAAGAACATGTATTCTGTAGCTGTTAGATGAAAGATTTTCTAAATATATATTAGGTCCATTTGGTCAACAGTGCAGATAAGTCCGATGTGTCTGTGTTGAGTTTCTGTCTGAATAATCTGTCCTGTGCTGAAAGTAGAGTGTTGAGTTCACCAATAATTATTGTTCTGAGTCTACCTTTCATTTTAGCTGTGATAATATTTGCTTTATACATTTGGGTGTGTTAGTGTTGTGTGCATGTGTATTCAGAATTGTTATATCATCTTGAACAATTGACACTTTTATTATATATAATAATTTTTTTTTTGGATCTCTTTTTACACGTTTTGTCTTGCAATCTATTTTATCTGATAGAGGTATAACTACTCCTGTTCTTTTTTAGTTCCTATCTCCATGGAGTATCTTTCTCCATCCCTTTATTTTTAGACTGTGTGTAAACTGTTTATAGGTGAGTTTCTTGTATACAAATATAGTTGGATTTTTTTTTTTTTAATCAATTCAGCCATTCTCTGTCTTTTAATTGGTGAGTTTAACCATTCACATTCAATGTTCTTCTTGACCAGTAAGGACTTTTACTGCCATGTTATTATTGATTTCTGGTTGTTTAGTGGTTCTCTCTTTCTTACTTTCTTGCTATCTTCCTTTGTATAAAAAATGATTTTCTTTGGTAGTGTATTTCAGTTTCCTGCTTTTTATTTATTTATTTATTTTTTGTATCAGTTTCAGGATTTTTGATTGCAGGTTAAAATGAAGCTTACAAATACAATTTTATAACCAATTAATTTAAACATATGATAACACTACATACAAAGAACAAACAAGCAAAGAGAAATTTCAAAGAAACTCTACATGTAACTAGACTCCTCCTCCCCAAAATTTTTGCTTTATGGGTTTCCATTGTATCTCTTTAAGCTATCAATATTTTTTATTTTATATTAATATAAGGGTACAAATGTTTAGGTTACATTGTTTTCATTTCTGTGGTAAAGTTTGAGTTATAGTCAATCTTTTAAAAAGTTGTAGTTATCTTTGTCTTTAAGTCTTTTTTAAATTTTTTTATGTCTTCCTATTTAAGATATAAGTGGTTAATACATCACATTTACGGCAATAAAGTATTATGCAACAATTTACTATCACTGGGGAGCTTTATGCTTTCAGATGATTTCTTTTTATTCTTCGTGTACTTTTCTTCCAAATCAAAGAGCTCTATTTAGCATTTCTTAGAAGCCGTTAATAAAATCTCTCAGCTTCTGTTTGTCTCAGAAAGTCTTTATTTCCTCTTCATGTTTTCAGCATGTTTCAGTCCAGGTTTAAACCTGACCCCCCTGCTTTAGCACTTTGAATATTTCATTCCACACTCTCCTGGCCATTAAGGTTTCCAGGAGCTTCTTTATATGTTACTTGTTTCTTTTTTCTTGCCTCCCTTTAGATCTTTTTATGCAAAAATTTGGGGACCTTAATGATTAAATTAATTTAAGAAGTCTTCTTTGAGTTAAATCTGCTTGGGATTCTATGACCTTCTTATAGCTAAACATTGGTATCTTTCTCTAGTTTTAGGAAGTTCTCTGTTATTCTTTCTTTGAATAAAGTTTCTTCCCCAATCTCTCTCTTTCCACCTTCTCTTAAAAGCTAGTAGCTATTATATTTGCTTTTTGGACGATATTTTCTCAATCTTGTGTTTTTCATTTTTTCTTTTATCTCTTCTAATTGTGTATTTTTGAATATCCTTTATTTAAACTTAGTACTTTTGGGCAGTGACTGTGGCTCAAAGGAGTAGGGGGCCGGCCCCATATGCCAGAGGTGGTGGGGTGGTGGGTTCAAACCCAGTCCCCACCATAAAAAACAAACAAACAAAAAAACAAAACAAACAAAAAGAAACATGCAAAATAAATAAATAATAAACTTAGTACTTCTTTCTTCTGCTTAATTAATTTTGCTACTGAGACATGCTGATGCAGTTTTCACCTTTTAATTGAATTATTCAACTCCAGAATTTCTGGTTGATTTTCTTTTTCTTTTTTTTTTTTTTTTTTAATTAAATCATAGCTGCGTACACTGATATGGTCATGGGGCATCATACACTAGCTTCACAGACCATTTGACACATTTTCATCAAAATAGTTAACATAGCCTTCCTGGCATTTTCCCAGTTACTGTGCCAAGACATTTACATTCCACATTTACTAAGTTTCACATATACCCTTGTTAGATGCCCCGCAGGAGTAATTCCACCACTACCCCTCCCTCCAATGACCTCCCCCCTCCCTCCTCTCCCTTTTCCCCTTTCCCCTATTCTTAGGTTGTAACTAGGTTATATCTTTCGTGTGAAAGCCATAAATTAGTTTCATAGTAGGGCTAAGTACATTGGGTACTTTTTCTTCCATTCTTGAGATACTTCACTAAGAAGAATATGCTTCAGCTCCATCCATGTAAACATGAAAGAGGTAAAGTCTCTATCTTTCTTTAAGGCTGCATAATATTCCATGGTATACATATACCACAATTTATTAATCCATTCGTGGATCGATGGGCACTTGGACTTTTTCCATGACTTAGCAATTATGAATAGGGCTGCGATAAACATTCTGGTACAAATATCTTTGTTAAGATGTGATTTTTGGTCTTCTGGGTATATGCCCAGTAGAGGAATTACCAGATTGAATGGTAGATCTATTTTTAGATCTCTAACCCTCTTCACAGCAGGGCACCTGCTACCAAGGAAGGAGTAGTAAATCCAGCCCCTATTCCTCACTTTTCAATTCATTAACACTGAGTAAAAACACTTATCCACAGTGGGATAGTGAGATAAATGCTTTGGCCCAATATTCTAAACTAATGCACAGCAGAGGTCAGCTTCCACTTGGAAAAAGACAAGACACCCAACTCTGTTCTTGAGCTCACTTTGATTAGAGGAAGAGCTGGTCTGTCTCTAAGGGAGGCATGAGAATGTTACATCTCATCCATCACTAATGCTTATGCTCACAAGACTTGACTAAGAATGAGGCTGGAACAAAAATGACAAGCAACTCCCACACCCCTATGATGAATCCTTCACTGAGATAAAATGAACACAGTCTACTATGAGAGGGGGGAAAAAGCTTAGAAAAAGACATTTGTTTTTCAGATGCAGTCTATTGAAAAACCCTCCATTGCACCAAGCACAAAGAAGCAATGGAAATCAAACACTGAAAGAATTTGAAGCCAATCTCACATTTGTTATAACGATAACAACAATAAAATGAATCCCATATTATTTCAACTAACCCATTTATGCCTGAGGTTGAAATTTTTTAATTTTGTGTGTGACTTTTTGATAAGTTCCTAGCACTCAAGTATCTGCAGCAGTGACTAACTCTGTGCACCGTGTGATAGCATGGACCCTCAGGAGGCAAATGTGTGAAAACTCAGACCTCAGCCATGACCTTGAGCAGTAGGACATAAATAACTCCCATGTTACTATCATTCCAATAATAGAACATGAGACATAAGTTAGTTAATGGCCTAACAGAATGGGAGGGCCCATTTCTAGATAGAAATGTTATTTTCCTAGGCAACTACTTTTTCTTTAAAACGATATTTGGCAATTAACTAAAAAATTATGAAACATTGAACACTTTATTTTAAAAATGTAAATTTTTGACATAAATTATATATTGTTGGAAAGATAGAACAAAGGAGGGGAATGTTAATAAATATTGAAAGTATTTTTCATAGGTGTGCTCATTGTTTCGTTCTTTTAATTTTTCCCTATTTGGGAATCTTTATGTGTACATTTAATAAATGAGAAAGAATTAATAATTTCAATATGTATGAGAAAAGACTCATTCTGTATCAGATACATTTCAAAATGTGTCTCAAAACAGATTTTTTGAAGACTTGACTGGGATTTTCAAAAAAGTTTTCTTACTTGTCTGTGGTGAAAATGGAGGATTAAGCTATAATAAATGAGAATGAAGAGCCTTTCAAGAGAAATAACTTGCATTTAATTCCTAACCAATATAATTTAATAAGTTCTTAAGCTATGAGGTTTAACTACTACTAAGGGAAGAAAAACAATATTAGACTAATAGCGTTAATGCACAGTAAGTTAATCAACTTGTAATAAAGTACCTCTGATATAACAGATGCCTAAGACATGGGCCAATAAATTTTCTGTAACATTTTCCAGTTCCCTAAATCACTTCATGAATGATACCTTACTACCATAGGACAGGAATAAATTTGTGTTTTCTAGCATAAATAGCCTGTGGGATGTCTGCTGAGATATTTCAGAAGGCTTTCTTGTATCTACATATTCTATTCTCTGCTACATGTGATGTAGCATTATCATCATTCATTATTTTAAATGAAATATTGAAGGATCTTCTAAAAATACATAGGTATTGTGTAGCATAAAGAAAACACTGATTCATAATAAAATGGTGTGTAAATTAGTTGAACAGGGAACAAAGTTCATGATTCTTTACATTTATTAGAATATTTGCACGTAAAGTAGGTGCTCTAATACAAACCCATGTTAAATGCAAACAAATCTGGAAAAGGTTATACATTCTTTTTCTATTCTTTCATAGCCATCTTCTTTCACTCCATCCACTTAGTCATCACAGATATTATATTTTGTTGTATTATTATATTTTATTACTTAACTTATTTTATTAATACCATAGGAGTTCAGTTGCAACCCCAGAACTTTTAATGTTATAATTTTCTTTTTTCTTTCCTGTTCAGTTCAAATGACACTTTTGTCTTGAAATCTCTTCCTGTCATGGTTAATGATTTTGTTCTCGTCCTGACCACACCTAATCATTCTGTTTGATGATTACACAACTCCGTCATTTTACTTTCCAAGCTCTAGATTTGGAACATGAAGTGTTTGGATCATTTGTCTCACTCTTTCTGACTCTGGTCACATAGTATTTTCTCACTTGTAGATTTGGTATAAAATAGTTTTTTCCCATTACTTAAAGAGAGTTTCTGAAGAGATAATGTGTGTGTGTGTGTATGTGTGTGTGTGTGTATGTGTATAATGCAATGGGATGTTATTTTCAAAATATCAAGGAAGAATAATGCTAAACAGATATTTAAGATTTTTATGTTCCAGAGACTTGACTCCTGAGTACCTGAGAGAAGAAAGCTAGATCTAAAGAAACTACTGGATAGGATAAAAAGAGAACAAAGTGGGCACGTGTGTGGACAGTAGATTAAACATTAGGATCAAATAATGACATGTAAGGTAATGGCAAAAGAAATGAAGATCAAGATTAAATGCCTAATATTTTCTGTTTCACATATATATGTGATATATATATGAGCTTAAATTTACTTGAGTTCAGAAACAAGCCTAGGAAAGACAGAAAGAACATTTTGAAGTGAATGCGACTATATTCTCTAGTAAAATGGAGGCCTAAAATATAACTGGGGTTGAAAATTTGAAAAGAAAATTGCTTAATAATTGTATGTATTTTTATGCGCACATCTAATGAATTAAGAATAGTAAGACAATATAATGGGTTTAGTGGAGAATAGACTTTAATAGTGGTTATAGCTGAGTTAAAATTTTATTATTTCTTATGAACTAAGTATCATTTTGAGAAAATCATGTAAATACCCTGACTTCAATTTTTCCCATCTATTGAAATGAGATATTTTTATATGTAATTTGTTGAGTCATTTTGGAGATATAATGAGATAATAACTTAAAATGTTAAGCACCATTTTTGGAATGAATTATTTAATAATGCATTATTAATTTATTCTTGTTAGTATAATATGTGTTTTCTGTTCCATTCACGTATTTTTATAATATAATATCTGTTACTAACTTAATTTATAATCTCAGTAAACCTTGAATTTTTGGTAATGGAGAAGCTATGTAAATCTTTCTTGAATTAGGTTAATTGTAATTTTTGCTCTTTAACATATTTCCATGTTTTGTCTTATAAAATTCCTTCCAAAGGGTCAGACCCTTAGCAACTATAATATAAGGCAAAGGAGTCTTGATGATTAAAGAATAAAATTTTTTGAATGAGATATTTTATAACGTATAAGAATAAGTAGATGCTTTAAAAAGGATTTGGGTAATCTGAGATAACAACAGCAAAAAATAAGAAAGGTGAATAACACTTTTACATTTTTATGTACATTAGAGGTAGAGATCTTGGTTACACATTCAGGCATATCTCAAGGACACTGAGTGCCCAGTTCCACACCACCACAATACAGTAAATGTCACAACAAAATGAGTCAGCCAAATCAAATTTTTGTTTTTCTGGACGTATAAAATATATGTTCACAATATTCTTTAGTCTGCTAAGTGTGCGATGACGACATGTTTTAAAAAAGCATAAAACGTAATTTAAAATGTTTCATTACTAAAAAATGCTATAGATCATCTGAGCCTTCAGCAAGTCAAAATGTTTTTGCAGATGAAGTGGTTTTTCTCTAAGTTGATGGCTACCCACTGAGGGTAGCATCAGTAGGGTGGTGGTTGCTGAAGGTAAGGGTGCCTGTGGCAAATTCTTAAAAGAAGACAAAATGAACTTGACCACTTTAATCTTCATTTTGTGAAAGATTACTCTGTAACATGCAATGCTAATTTACATTTTATTTCCCACTATAGAATAGGACTTCTTTCCTATTGGATTCAATCCTCTTAAATCTTGCCCTGCTTTGTCAACTAATTTGACGTAACATGCTAAATCCTTTGCTGTCAAATCAGCAACATTAATAACATCTTCATCAGGAGTAGATTCCATCTCAAATAAAAAAAAAAAACTCACGATTATTGCTCTTTCATAATAAACAACTTTTCATTCCCTTTTTATCATAAATTGCATCAATTCAGTTACTCCTTTCAATTGTTTCTTTTGCTGTTTCTACCACAATGCAGCTACTTTTTCCACTAAAGTCTCTAACTTCCCAAAGTCTTCATGGGGGTTGGAAACAACTTATTCTTAATTCCTGTTAATGTTAATATTTTGACTTTTCCCCATAAAGTATGAATGTCCTTAATGGTATCTAGAATGATCAATTATTTCCAGAAGGGTTTTAATTTACTTTGTCCAGATCCAGCAGAGGAATCACTATATTTAACAGCTATAGCTTTACAAAGTGCATTTCCTTAATAATGTGACTCGAACATTGAAATTATTTTCTGATTCATGCCATGCATAATGGATATTACATTATAGGCATGAAAACAACATTAATCTCCATGTACATGTTAATCAGAGTTCTTGGTTGACTAGGTGTTTTGTCAATAAGAAGTAATATTTTGAAAGAATCTTTTTTCTGAGTAGTAGCTCTTAATAGTAGGCTTAAAATAATCAGAAAACCATGCTGTAAACAGATGTGCCATTTTCAGGATTTGTTTTTCTATTTATAGAACATAGGCAGAGTGAATTCAGTATATATGTTGTTTGTTTTTTTTTTCAGTTTTTGGCCAGAGCTGGGCTTGAACCCACCACCTCCAGAATATGGGGCTGGCCTGCTCCTTTGAGCCACAGGCGCTACCCAGTATATACAATTTTTAAGAGCCCTAGGATTTTCAGAATGGTAATAAAAAAAAAAAAAAACCTTCAAGTTAAGGTTACTAGCTGGACTAGTTCCTAAGGAAAGTGTCACCATGCCCTTTGAAACTTAAAAGCCATACATTGATTTTCCTCTCTAATTTTGAAAATTCCTAATGGGATCTTCCAATGGAAGTCCATTTTGTCTGCATTAAAAATTTGTTGTTTAATGTATGAACCATTATCAATTATCTTAGTTAGGTCTTCTGAAAAATTTGCGTTAGCTTCTAAAATAGCACCCGTTGCTTTGTCTTGCAGTTTGACTTTGGTCATAGCATCTTTCTTCATACCCAGTCAACTAACATCTGCTAGCTTTAAACTTTTCTTTGGTAGTTTTCTCTCCTCTCTTAGCCATCATAGAATTGAAGAGAGTTGGAGTCTTTCTTTGAACTGGACTTTAGTTTGAGGGAATGTTGTAGCTGGTTTCATCTTTTACCTAGACCATTGAAACTTCATCCATATTAACAATGAGGCTTTTGGCTTTTTATTATTTACATATTTACTGGAGTAGCACTTTTAATTTTCAAGAAATTTTTTTTGCATTCACAACTTGGCTAAGTCTTCAGTGCAAGAGGCTTAGATTTTTAGTTTATCTTGTCTTTTGACATCTCTTCTTCACTAGGCTCAATTATGTCTAGCTTTTGATTTACATTGAGAGACTCTTCCTTTCACTTGAACACTTATAGACCATACAGGATTATTAACTGGACTAGTTTTAATATTGTTGCATCTCATGAAGTAGGGAACTTGAGGAGAGGGAAAGATGGTGAATGGCTGGTCAGTGGAGCAGTCAGAACGTACACAACATTAATTAAGTGCACTGTCTTATTTGAGCACCGTTTATGGCAACCCAAACAATTACAATGGTAATATCAAGATCACTGATTGCAAATAACCATTACAGATATAATAACAATAATAATATAAGAAGTTTGAAGTATTTCAAGAATTACCAAAAAGATGGCATAAACTCATGAAGTGAGCATACGCTATAGGGAAAATTGCAACAGGAGACTCGGATGATATAGGTTTTGCCAAAAACCTTTGATTAAAACAAAAATAGTATCTGTGAAGCAGAATAAAGTGAAGTGCAATAAAACAAGGTGTGCATACCTATAAATATAAAAATATAACCTATTTTTTTTTTAACCAAACTCCATTTTACACATCTCTTTTAGCAAATAATAGAGTGGAAGATATATATATATATATATATATATTTTTTTTTTTTTTTAAATGAAGCTTGCAATAATTTTCTATATAGTTTTCTTCTTCATTCTCTTTCATATTACTGTGGAACATTCTAGACTTTTGAGTTTGAGAAGATTCTTGATTGTATTTTTTTTTTAATTAGGGTGACACACAAATAATACACAACTTTTCATTTTCACCATTTTAAAGCATGCAATTCAGTGGCATTATCTATATGACAATGTTGTGCAACCATCATCACAGTCTACTTTCAAAACTTTTTTATCACTTCAGCCAGAAACATTTTACCTATTTTTCAATAATTTATTCTCCCACACCAAAGTCCTTGGACAATATTACTCTGAATTTTGTCTCTACAGATTAAACTATCTCGGAAATTTCATGTAAATGTAATCATGCATCATGTGGACTTTGTGTCTGACTTCTTTTATTTAGCACAAAGAGGTTCATTCATGTAGTATCATGTACCAGTATTTCATTTTGTTTTGTGGCTGAATAATATGCTTTTTGATGGGTATGGAATGTTTTGTTTATGTGTTCATTTATTGATAGGCATTTTGGTTGATTACATCTCTTGACTATTTTGAATAGTGCTGCTATGAACATTTGTCTAAAAGATTTTGTTTGAACATCTGTTTTCAATTCTACTGTGTTTATAGTGAGGAGTGAAATTAGTGGGTTCATGTGATAATTCTAGTTTTAATTTATTGAAAAACTGCCAAACTGTTTTCCATGCAGTAGATGTGCAATCTTTATTCCCACCAGAAAGGTAGGAAAGGTAGGAAGGAGGGTTCCATATTGTTCACTTTCTTGCCCACATTCATTTTACATTATTATTTTTTTTTAATATTATGAGCAATCTAATGGGTATGAAGTTGTATCTCATTGTGGTAGTGAGCATTGCTCCCTACTTCTTAGTCATATATATGTATATATATATATACACACACACAAACACACACACACACACACACACACACACACATATATATATATATATATATATATTTCATTTTTGGAGGAAATGATATTCAAGTCCTTTCCCCATTTTTAAAAGAAATTGCATATATTTTGAATGATAGGAGTCCTTAGATCCTTATCATATGGGTGATTTATAAATATTTTTCCCCGTCAATGCATTATCTGTTTATTTGCTTCATACTGCTCTTGAAAGTCCCTAAAGTTTCAATGTCAATAAAGCACAACTTAATTATTTTTTGTGTTGTTTGTTGTGCATTTTTAATATTTTACATCCATAAAATTGTTATCTAAAAATGGAAATAATGTTACTAGTTCATTTTGTACTAAAATACTATATATATATTTTTTTAAATCATATTTTGGCCAGTACTCCTTGTACTAAAGCAAATAGAAGCGGTGAAAGCAGGTATCTTATCTTGGTATCCAGGTAATTCTGGCCTCACAGAATAAATTAGCAAGTGTTCTCTGCTTTTCTAGTTTTGGAAGGGTCTGCCATGGATTGATAGTAATCTTTCCTAAAATGTTTGGTAGAATTCACCAATGAAACCATCTGGTCTCAGCATTTTGTTGAGAAATACTCAATTATTGATTCAATCTCTTTACTTTTTATAGTTCTATTTAGATTTTCTAATTTTTCTTCAGTCTTTTTTGTTTTTGCTCTCCTAAAGATTGTACTCAGGCCCACCTGAAGACACAGCTGCTATCAAAAGCTCTTCTCATGGCTATGTTAGAAGCGCCATAAGGAAATCTCATGCCACAGCACATCTTAAGCCTCTGTTTATGTCAAACGCACTAATACCCCAACTGGCAAAGTGAATCAAATGGCTAAACTTAAAATCAAAGTGGAGAAACATGTACATTGGTCGTGTGGAAGGGACAGTAATTCTACATCACAAAGAGCTACAGGAAAGAATAAAGAACTAGAGACAAGAATTCAAGATAATGAGTTGGCATATTAATAAATTTGTTATTCACTTGTTATGTTTATCCCTTTCATTTGCATGAAGAATATAAATTCAGTTATACCTTAAAATGTAAGCAAAAATGAAAAAGGAATATTTCATATATTAATTTGATATTTTACAATGATAAAAATCTTTCAATTCTTTTCAAATACCTATAAATTATTTTGATAATTGTTTAGGGCTGTATGCTTAAAGACTATATCAAATTCAATTGAGATTTCTCTATTTTTTAATTAAACAGAAAGAATAATCCTGTGTATAAACTGTTCAATAGTTATTTTGATTCCATTGTTAAGAAAATTATTATAACTAAAAAAAAAATATTCTTCTATTTCCCCCTTAATGGGAATGACTGCATGATATCATCTGTACATTGGTCTTATTTTCTGGCTTAATGTAAATACTTAGATAACTTTCTGTTTCTATTAAAATTTTAGAAGTGTTGATAATCCAAACAAAAATTAAACAGGTGGCAGAGGAAGAAAGAGAGTGGGATAAGAAAACAAAAAAATTAAAAGATGTCTATAAATAACACACTAGAACTTAAAACACCCAACAAAATATACGTATATGAGTATGCATGTATGCTTTTCCGTGTGTTGAAGATCATTTTTCTAATAAAGCAAATTATTTACATATACCAAAAACAATGCACTCACTTGAGGTTTTTTTTGTTCCAAAACTATGAACACGTAAAAATTAATATTTTCTTAAGGAATATCTTTGTTTTTGGTTTTCTCAACTTGAAAAATAATAGTAACAGCCACCGTTCTGCTTAGCAAATACAAATATCTAATAATAATTTAACTATAAGGATGACACTACCTATTTTTAAGATAGAAGTGACTAGCAGTCAAACAATTCACCTCTAACAAATTTCTGAATATTAGTGAGGCAAATACATTTTGGTTAGATAATTTGCTTTTATACATTTTAAATAAAAATATAAGTGTCCCCTTCACCCAGAATATGTTCATTGTACAAGTTAGATGTGAATTAACACAACCCTCCTTCCCCTTCCTACCTACTTGAATCTTATTGAGTTTTACTTCCATATTTGCACAAAAGTGTTGTTTGACCAGTTCCAATTTATTATTGAGTACATGTGTCATTCGGTTTTCCATTATTGAGATACTTCACTTAGAAGAATAGTCTTCATTGTCATCTAGGTTGTTACAAAAGATAATTTTATTATGGCTGAGTAGTACTGCATGGTACACATACACCACATCTTATAATATTTATCAACTCAAGTATTAATAGACACTTGGGTTGGTTTTCACATCTTTGGTTTTGTGAATTGTGTTGCTATAAACATTGGAATGTAGTTGCTATAAACATTGGAATGTAAGTGTTCAAATGTTATCAAAAAGACATTGACAAAATATCTTTTTTTCCTTTGGGTAAATACCTAGCAGTGGGATTGCGGCAGCAAATGTTAGGTCTACCTTTAGTTCTTTGAGGTATCTACATACCGTTTTCAATAAAGGCTGTAATAGCAGTCCTACGAACAGTGCAAGAGTTTGTTTTCCTCCACATCCACACCAGCACTTGTGTTATCAATAGAATTAGTTGATATCTCAATGTGGGTGTTGTTTGCACTTCTCTGAGGATTAAAGACGTTATTTCTTCATGTGTCTGTTGACCATTAGACTATTTTCATTTCAAAAGTTTCAGATCATGTCCTTTTCCTACTTTTAAGGGGGTTGTTTGATATGTTCTTGCTAATTCACTTGAATTCTTTGTATATTTTGTTTATCAGCCCTTTATCAAAAATATACATTAAATCTTATTCTTTGAAAAATCTTAAATGAATGTAACAAAGTGTTATTACCACAGGGAGCAGATGAGTTATTACCACTACATGCTACACAACAGAATGTAACGTACCTTTCTTTGCCTCTCTGTTGCAATAGACCTGGGTGCTGTGTAATTTTTTAACTTTTTAAAAATAGATTAACATTTATATATATATATACATATATATATATATAATTTGTGTAATATCTCTGTCTACAGATAATAAAATCACTTAAAAAATTTTATCCAAGTAAAAATTTGTAGTCTCCTCTTATAAGATAGGCAACAGAAATATATTCATCCTATAAGAATATTTGTTTTCATGTAGGGTCATATAAGGTCTGTCACTTTATGATGTAATGATAATTACCTATAATTTATCTTTAGTCCCAGGTAAAGTGCTCAGATGTTCATGTATTAGGTATCTTATAGATGTAGAATAAAATAACCTGAAATATATTTTATTATAGAAAAGTATGAAAATATATTTTTTCTGGCCAATATTATTTCCCAAAAGAAATTATTTTGGCTCTACCTTCAAAATGTGTGCAGAGTCTTATTACTTTTCTTCAGTTTCCTCCTGGTCTGAACCACTATTGTGTCTTACCTACATTTTTTTTTAACAGTGTCTTAATCCAGCAGAGAAATGGGCTTTAATAAACAATTGTAACTTTACCCAGAACATGCTAATAGTTTTGTAATTGACTTAGAATAAATGAAAGTCATACTATAGATTTAAGAGATTTATGCATCTGTCAAGCTCCTACTTCAAGACTCATCCTAAAAAATTGTTTCTGACCTCTTCTTTTTCTCTTTACACTTTCCGCATTGGTCTTTTGTGTCATTTTTAGAAATGTTAAAGGTGCTCCTACCTTCTTACCTTTTCATTTGTGGAATGCTCTTCTTCGATATATCAATATAGTGCCTTCATTCACTTTATTCAAATAGCTGAAATCAATGAATGATAAGTAACAATTGGTACTTAATCTAGGCTTCCAGAGAAAAACATGAATCAGACCTCTTTAGAAATATTAATCATGATTCTAGATAAAGAGATGTCCATATATATGATGAGGGTAAGTGAAATAGATTCAATTGAATTACAAAATGACAAATACGTATTTTTTGAGATTATAGCACCTAAAACTAGTTTCATAATGTGTCTGTTCTAGAATATAAAGATGAACAAAATGGCTACATAGATAATATATGGTCCAGATAAACAAAGAAGTGTAAAAACATAATAAAACATTCATATCTGAATGACTGATTTAATTTACAACATAATGTTTATTTCATTATAGAATATGTAAATGTCAGAGAATTATAGTGGTCCAGCATGATGGCTCATGTCTGTAATCCCAGCATTTAGGGAAGTCAAGACAGGAGGAATGTTCAAGGCCAGGCATTTGAGATAAGCCTGGGCTGTTGGGAGATCCCATCTCTATAAAAAAAGAAAAGAAAAGAACAAAACTTAGCCTGGTGTGGTGGTGTTCACTTATAAGTACTTGGGAGGCTGAAAAGGAGGATGGCTTGATACCAGGAGTTCAAGACTGTGTGAGCTATGATCACAAAACTGCACTCCATGCTGATGACAGAGTGAGACCCTGTCACAAGAAAAAGAAGGAGAAGAAGGAGGAGAGAGAAAATAAAAGAAAGATCTAGTCCCAGCTACTTGAGAGGCTGAGGCAAGAGAATCACCTAAGCCCAGGAGTTAGAGGTTGCTGTGAGCTGTCACACCATGCTACTCTACCAAGGGCAATAAAGTGAGACTCTGTCTCTAAATAAAAAAAAAAAAAAGAAAAAAAAGAAAAAAAAAGAAAGACCTAAGTACTACATTAATAAACTCACTTGCTTCTCCTTTGATTGTAGCAGCATTAGTAATTCCTTTCTCAAAATCCTAAATATGTCAAAATCTTTTGCAGTCTATGAGTTGTTTTATTGTCATATAAAGATAAAAATAGTTCACTGTTAGATTGGTAAGTGTATTATGGCTGATGTGTTGATTTCATTAAACTTTCATGCTACTTTTGATGGCTTCATTCTTGAATTATAATAAGACTAGAAGTGTTTACTGAAAGAGTCCTACTCTTATGTGCAAGAATAACTTATTTTAAAAAGTAAATATGCGTATGATTGGGATATATGGTATCAACAGTATAAGTTTCTTTGACAGCATAAACTTTCTGTGCTTATTTTGTAAAGACAATTTGTGTTTATTAAATTGATGTCTAAGAAATACTCATGAAATATGTAATGAAAGTCTATGTTCCAGGCAGGTACTTACATAAACAAACAAATAAAAAAATACAACAAAGTAGATATAATCTAAGTTTGCATGAAGCTCAATGCTTAGACAGCAACAATAAGCAACTATCAGGAGACAAGCCATAAGAAATTACACGGATGATGACACTGCAGTGACAGAGGCTAAAAGGCTTCAGATATGGGACCTCAACTCAACAACAGGGGGCGGAGAACTTCTCTAAATCTTAAGAAAGGAAAGGCGATGTCAGCCATGTAAAGAATTGTAGAAGTTTGAAATAGTAAAAGAAAAGTTATGAGAAATGACCCTGGTATGTGAAATAACTTCCTGTATTTGAAGCAATGAGAAGAGGGAGGTAAAGTGGACAGAACCTGGACAGAAAAGGGAGAAGCCACAGCAAAAAAGGGCTTGCAGACTATAATAAGATGTTAATTTATGTAATATCACAAAAGCCATTCAATTATTTTACGAATGAAAGCAACATGACTTGATGTTTTTTTTGTTTGTTTGTTTTTTTGGTGCAGTTTTTGGCCAGGGCTGGGTTTGAACCCACCATCTCTGGCATATGGGGCTGGTGCCCTATGCCCTTGAGCCACAGACGCCATCCAACCTGATGTATTTTTTAAAAAGAGCTGAGTGTCATCCACATGTCACTTTTCCCATTCAAGTCTCATTTTCTTTATCTGTAAAATAGGACAATAACACATATATTTGTAAAACACATATGATTAAATAAGAAATCCATGTAAAATGCCTAGCATGATGTCTGACACATAGTGGCATTCAAGAAATGTAAAAAAAAAAAAAAAAAAGTTTGCTCTTAGTGTTGAATGAAAAAAGTGATGAGAAAACAAGAATAAAAGAAAAAAGTCAATAAGTAGATGAATACTATCTGGAATAGAAATAAAATAGCTTAAAATAAGGTTAGAACAGTGGAGACAACTGATAATTCATAATTTTTTGATTATGGATTGGATAAAGATGGGAACCTAGGAAGCTATCAATCATGGTTTTAAAATTTCTAGTATGATCATCAAGGTAAATATTAATTACATTTTGTAACTGTTAGGACACTGGTAAACAAATAGGTTGGGATTCAGATAATTAATAAAATCAAAATTTGTTATTTTTACTTTGGAGATTGAGTTTTTAATTACTTTTTAGATAATGAAGTAGAGTTTTCTAGCAAGCAGATCGATACATAACCCTAGAGTGCAGAGGAAAGGTGTGGTCAAGACACAAGAATTATGGAGTCCTGAATATGTAGATGTGTTTAAGTCAGGAAATTAGTGTGATAAACTATTAAGAAAGTATAAGAAGAACAAAAAAAAGAGAAGCTATATGCAAAGAAGATAAGAAATGAGAGAAGGATAAAAACAAATTGTGTAACTATTATTTATTTATATTTTATTTCAGAATATTACAGGGGTACAAATATTTTTGTTGCATGAATTGCTTTTGTGCAGTTTAAGTCAAAGTTGTAAGAATGCCCTTCACTCAGATAGTGGGCATTTTACCCACTGAGGGTGGATTTACTCCTCCCCTTCTACCCCTCCCACCTACTTGCTTTCTGTTGAGCTTTAGTAACAAAAGCGTACATGGGTGTTTATGGGTTAGTCCCAATTTAATAGTGAGTACATGAGGATTTTGTTTTTCCATCCTTAAGAAACTTCACTTATGAGAATGGACTCCAGTTCTATTCACATTCTTACAAAATATATCAGTTCACAGTTCAGCACTTTTTTAATGACTGAATAGTACATAGTCCACTCATGTATTGATGGGCACTTCTATTGGTTCCACATCTTTGCAGTTGTGAATTGTGCTGGACATCATGACTAACTTTGTCAAAGGCTGCTAAGAATTCATGTAAAATTAGACAAAATAGTGACCAGTTTTAGCTAACACACAGTATACTTACCTGCCCAAATCCTCAGGTCAGGTTCTGAAGAGTATGGCTGATTGACAGCCATCAGCTGGCAGCCTCTTCCAGACATGACTGACAAGATTACACATTCTTCCTATGTCATCCTAAAATCAACAACTGGACTATTTGGAGTTATTTTCCCTGTTCTTTTCCCCAACTGGAAATAAATCAGAAGCTTTTTAGTTTCAAAAGGCCTTGTTGAGACTACACTCAAGCTACATCTGTTTTGCTCAAATCCTAATTCCTTCCCTTCCCTCACTGGTAGTGCATTCCCCAGTAAGTTCCCTACATGCCAATTTCTATCTCAATGTTTGCTTTCCAGGTAATCAACATAAAATAGTTGACAATAGTAGTTGGTAGAAAAAGTAGACATCCTGCTGAGATTTTAGAGCTGGACCATGAACTGGCCAGATGGCAGAGGACCTCATTTGGTGGTGGTGGAACAGAAATAGCTTGGCTTAAGACAGTAGTGGAATACTTAAAACATTCATGCCTGGAGAACTGGGATGAAATAAATTGGACAGAAATAACACTGACAGGCACAATATTACCATTTGTTTGAAAAATATAAGGAATTAGATTGATGGCTTTTGAATTGGATGGCTTTTGCTTGGAGCAGTTTCCTGAAATTTGTGGAGAAAGATAATAAAGGCTAAGGGTAATTAATCAGTAATTAAAGGTTATATGTGAAAGCCAGAAAGCCTCCTTGGCAGCATGCAAAGATATTCTAGTCTCTTGCAGCTAGAGGGCAGAGAAAGCTGGGGGAAAAACAAATCAGGACCAGAATTAAGCTTTTGTGTAACAGAACTTCAAAGATCGTTACCTTTTCAATGGGGTGGGTCTGTTGTGTCAAGCTCAGAAATCGGTCTGGGATGTAATTCAACAAAAGTCTCTAAAAGAGAATATCAGCATTGGTGCATTAAACTCTTAGATTGTCCTGACTTCTCAAGGTTCAAAAGTGGTTTGTCAATCTTCCCTTTTGGGCTGTAAGAAACACATACCATGTCTATATATGATGCAGAGGACTTTGCCCTTAAAAAAAAAAAAAAAATCACCCTATTAGAGTCATATCCACCTTCCCTCCCTGGAGTTCATTCTTGTAAGTGGACTTTCTCAAGGATGGAAAAACAAATACCACATGTCGTCACTAATAAACTGGGACTAATCTATTAACAACCATGTATGCATTATCATCCTATAAAGCCTTGCACCAACAAATGGAGCATAGGGACTATAAATGCTGTACTAGCTACCAGGAGTAGCTGAGAGAGTGTGTAAGAGACAGGAGATGTTGAGTCAAAGGGAGAAACTACTAGAGGAAGATAATGAACACTTTATCAATATGGTAATGTGTTTCCTGATGCAGTTTTAGTATCTTAGAAAAAGATCCCAGAAAAAAATACTAACATACTGCTAGACTGGCTCCTAGAAACTTGGAGAAAGTATATGGGAGTCCATATAAAGTGAAGGAGAAATGCCAGAACATCCATAATGGATGACATAGGAAGGGATTTAAAAGCCCAGAAATTTAGGCATGTGAGAAAAATGTATAAGGCCAGAACTCTTACTACATAATTATACTGCGCTGAAAAGTTTGGAGGGCATTCGATTTACAGTGGTAATAATGGCCTAGTGATATGGGCACCAGCACTAATGAGCAGCTTATGGGTGGCTGCCCTCTCTAGGCTGGGGCTGATGTTAGAAGCTGTGACAGAATTGAGCTTTTTCTGTTTGCAGTGAGAATCTAGGCACCTAAAATGCTAGAGTCTAGGTGGTAGTTCTTAACTATCAGAAGCGTCATAGGTACAATTGTCATGTTAAGTGTGGTGTCTCAGTGGCAGCAAGAAGACTTGACCTTCAGAGAACTAAAACGTTGCTTCATAAAATATAACATCCCTACAGGCAAGCTAGAAAGGCAGCCAAAAAGGTACTGCTTAAAATATTTAACCTGAAGAAATCAAAAAAGTACATTCAGGAGGCTGATGACAGCTGGCCCCATTGAAAGGCACCATCCCAGGTTCCAAAATGCAGATGTTTTCAGACGTGAAACTAATTGACTTTAAAAAAAAAAAGAAAGGCTGGTGCATAGGAGAAAATATCCTACAACATTATAGAAAGTATATAAAATAAGAAATTTCTCAATGCTTTCCTAAAGGAATGTACAGCTATCATTACTTTGGGAAATCTTACTGATATGAGGAGACCATTCTGATATTTGGAGGACAACAGAAACAAGGACTGAGTAAGACATTGATATACAGTATTTAAAGGATCATCATTGTAATTACGTTAATAGAGGGACATATAGCAGCCAGGTAAGAAACTGATTCCTGACATAGGGCCAGCTCAGAGTGATTCCTCAGGGTACGGAGACTCTATAATGGTCATTACCTTTAATGCATTGGTGGGGTAGACATATGGCTGAATGGCACATCACTATCTCAGCTTGTGTTTTAAGAGTATTTTTATTGGAAAAAGCCACACGAAAGTCCTGAAATTGTCCCCATGTCATGCCTCCAGGTTAGCCAATATTCACATAGAATAGACAAGAGTAAATAGTTCCAGTCTGACCCAGAAGCTATATAAGTCTCTTGTCTCCTCCCCCATCATAGTATAATTCAACTGCAAAGACATCTGGATGGTTTGCTAATCCAGATAACACCACCACGGTCCACTATATTGATGACCCCAAGAAAACAACAAATGAGCAAGAGTTAGTGTGTTAGAGGCCTTGGATAACACATGTTTCAGGGGGTGAGAGATCAACTCCATGCAGCTTCAGAGGACCACCTTAGAAACTGCCCACCAATCAAGAGGCAATAACTTAATTAAACAGAATGATTCAGAAAAGTCCCCTCAGTTCCATCAGTGTAACTGGCTACTCACTTGCTGGCAACATGGATGCCTGAATGAAGTAGTTATTGTGGTACGGCTAGAAGATATACATGGCTTCAAAAGCTAAGTCTCTCACTCACCAATGCATTCTCACTCTTGCTGCTGCAAAATGTCCCAACTTCCTAATAACAGACTCTTGATATCTAAGCCCTTGGATATAAGACAATTCTTTTAGCCAGGTGTTAACAAACTACTGCTCATGGTCTAAATTTGGCCCATTTCATTTTTAGTTAATAAAATCTTATCCGAACTAAACCACTCCATTTGTGTGTGTATTTTCTATGGCTGCTTTTATGCAATAATAGTAAACATGAGTTTGGGAAAAAGACTTAAATATTTCTTATCTAGGTTTTCACAGAAAAATTTGTCAACAACTGCCTTCAGAGACCAACCAGCCACATTGGTGGCAAATTGACCTCATTCTATCTCTTTCTTCTTAAAACTGAAAATGATTCTTCTGACTTCAATTAACAAATTTTCCAGTTGTGAATTTGCATTCTCTACTCAAAGGTCTCATTCAGAATGAGGCTTATCATCTAGGGACATGAAATTCCACCCATTACGTTGGATTCTATTAGGTCTACAACCACAAGCTGCAGGTTTAGCAGAGCAATGGCAGAGACTTTTGAAGATGCAGCTGAGATGCCAGCTAAGAAATGTTACCCTGCAAGCATGGGGCATCATTGTCCAGAGTATATTACACAAATCTAATCCAACTACTATTATACGGTGCTATCTTAAGCTGAATATATGAATTCAGAAATAAAGAATGAAGAGATAAGTAGCTCTGTTTATCAGGGTTCCCAGTGAGAACTGAAAGCAAAAATTTTTCAAATAAGGGCACAGGGTCTTAAAGCGAGTATACTTTCACTAAGAAATGGAAAGAATCCTATTTTGAAAGAGAGAGAGAGAAGAGCACTTAACACCAGATTCACTCTCTTAACACATTTAAAGTTCATAATATTGTTAACTATATGGAATTATTCACTTTGTATAATTTAAATTTTATATTCATTGCACAGCTCCCTATATCTCCCTCTTTCCATCTCTTGGTAGCCATCACTCTATTGTCTTCTTCCCTACCTTGACTATTTTAGTTGAAATCCTACCATTTGCGATAACATGGGTGGAAATGGAAGACATTATGCTAAGTAAAATAAGTCAGTCAAGAAAGGACAAACATCATATGAACCCTCATATGAGACATCTATTGAAGTTTTAAATAAGCCTTCTGCCCAAACACTTTGATGGATCCATGCCAAGGGACCTGCTATCAGAGTCACCATCCCTGCATCTATAAATTACCCTGTTTATGTGACTGAGGTAGTTCTGCTGTTAAACAATGGGGATAAGGAAGGAATATATTTGTCATTCAAGTAAGCTAACTTAAAAGTATGATCATATTCCTTTTCCAGATTTGATGGTGAATGGGTAAGTGCAGCAGCCACCATCTTGTCAGATCATGGTGACCAGGGATTTGGGCCACTTAAAGGATGAGCTTCTGGGTCACTCTACCAGATGAACCTGTGGTACCAATAAAGACACTAGCAGAGGATGAAAGGAATCTAATATGGATAGCGCAGGAAGGAGCCTGTAAACTAGATGCTCCTAGAATTTATGCTAAGCAGTGAACCTCTGACTTGCCTGGGAAAGTTTTAATGGATACTACCCAGATCCTCCTTCCGTCCTTATTTCCTCAGCTACTGAAGAGTAGCTTTGAGAGCTATAAAAACACTTAAGAACTTTGCTCAAAATCACACCCCTTCCCTAGGTCTGACTCATCTAATTACTATTGCATGTGAAAGCATAAATATCCTATATTCTTTCCCTAACTAGGGACAATTTTAGTGATCCCACTTGCAAGTGCTTTTTAATTTGTCTATTGAGATAATCTAAATATTTTTCTACCTTACACTGTTTACATGGCAAATTACATTGATTTTTTTACTGATAAACCAATATTTCATTTCTGATGAATTTTTCTTGTTAAAATAATTTTTTTAGTTGATTAACTATTAATTTTTAGTGAGTATCTTAAGGGACACAAATTAGGACCTTTTATAATATAATTGTCAACTATTGGTATTAGGAGTATTGTAGTCTCATAAAATAAGTTGGGATATATTTTATTCTTCATTTTTTGTGTGAGATTTATAAAATTTTCTTCTTAAATGAAGAATAGAATTCATTAGAAAAATCATCCAGGTCATGATTTTCTTTTTTGTAATTTCAGGTTAATGTGAGGATACAAACAACTAAGTTACAATATTTGTATTTGTTAGGTAGAGTCCCTCATGTAGTTGTGTCCATAATTTTCTTTTTGATAAATTTTTAAACAGTTAATATAATTTTTTAATAAATGTAGAGCTATTAAGATAGACTACTATTTCTATAAGTTTTAGTGAATTATGTTTTTCAAAGAAATTTTTCATCTAATTTCTTGAGGTTATCATCATAAAATTATTTTGTTTCTCCATTATCCTTTCAATATCTATTGAACATCCCATTATTTATTTATGTATTTATTTATTTTTAATAATATAAAAATGTAATAATATAAAAACCTTCTTTTATTCCTGGTATTATTACTATGAGTTCTTCTTTTTTCTTCATAATCTTAATAGGGTTTCATTAGTATATAAATCTTTGATAAGGTCAACCTACGACTTTTCTCTTACTTTAATGCCTGCATTTATTACATTATAATATGTTTTTTAATTTTTCCTGGTTTATTTTCTTCTATCATCACATAATAGAAAATCAGATGATTAATTTTTATTTATTCATTTAATTTAGAGACAGTCTCACTCTGTTCCCCTGGATAATGCCATGGCATCATCAGAGCTCATAGCAACCTCAAACTCTTGGGGTAAAGCAATTCTCTGGACTTAGTCTCCTGAGTATCTGGAACTATAGGCAACCATTAATTTTTTTTTAACAGTATAAAGTGTTATTTATTATTGCTAATAAACAACATTCAGTGCATACTACATGCAAGTCCGTGATTTAGGCACTCTTGTATGTGTTAATTCATTTAATCCACCCAATAACCTTGTAGGTTAACTGCTGTTATTATACCCATATTATAAATGGAGAAATTGAGATGCAGTGAAATTAAGCAACTTTCTTACTAAGAAAGGAAACTAGAATTCAAATCTAGGCAATATGGCTCCACTTTTTTTTTTTTTTTTTTTTTTTAAGCAGGAACTTAACTTTATTGTGTCAAGCAGCCACTTATATAGAGAGTGGGGAAGGGGCGGGGAAAGAAGGCGGGGGATGAGGTGTGTGACAGGGTTGGGCCAATGGCATGGTACCACGTTGGCTGTATCTAGGTAGAGGCAGTTTCAGGCTGGGTTTTGCTAAGTCATTGCTATGCAGAAGTAGCTCGATGGATCTACTTCTAGTCAGGCTCGGGAAGTTGCACTAGGCCTCAGGCACATGGCAGGGACCAACAATTCCCTCTTTTGTTTTTTGTATGGCAGAAAAACATAGCCCCTGTCTTAGGTTGCCTGCTCTTGCAGTTTCAGTCTTACCCATCATGGGGATACAAACATCAATGGTTTTGTCCCTCTCTTAGGTTGACTGAACTCAGAGTGATCTTACCCGTCTTTGAGTATTATGAATGTAATCCACCATGTAGCCTCTCCATATCCTGTCTTAGGTTGTCCCAGCTTTGGGAGTCTTACCCGTCATTGGTGCTATGGAGGGCAGTGAAGAATAATAGTTAGATTCTTGGTTAATGATGGCTCCACATTTTTAACGACTACTTTTTTTTTTTTAATTGTTGGGGATTCATTGAGGGTACAATAAACCAGATTACACTGATTGCATTTGTTAGACAAAGTCCCTCTTGCAATCATGTCTTGCCCCCAAAAGTTGTGGCACACAATAGGCAACCATTAATTTT
>CAUYPK010055326.1:0-22006 GCA_963574355.1 Loris lydekkerianus
ACTTGCCAGTTTTCCA
Organism: Loris lydekkerianus; assembly: GCA_963574355.1. NCBI lineage: Eukaryota > Metazoa > Chordata > Mammalia > Primates > Lorisidae > Loris > Loris lydekkerianus. The sequence continues at coordinate 17 of CAUYPK010055326.1, forward strand.
CTGTTTTTGTCTTCCTCCTGGGGTCCAGAAGTCCCTTGCTGGCTCTCTGTGTCCTCAAAGGGATGATTGTAGGCAGGTCCCACCGGCCAGAGATGTCTGGAGTCTTGTCTCCCCAGATTCACCAGGCCCAGTTCAAAATGATTGTTTTTCAAAGAACATATTGTGGTATCTCCTTCCTTTTCCAAACTGCTGTGGTTTCCTATTGTCCGTGATACCAAGTCTGAAGTCTTAATCCTGCCATGTTCAGAGTTGTTTACTTTCTTTCTTTAACCTACCTGGATTCGTTTATTAATTCATTCACCAAATATCAGTTTGGCCTATTTAAAAATTTAAGGTGCTCTAGTCACTGGTAGCAACTCCTTCCACCCTCCCCCCAAGAGGCCGTGAGCAATTCCTTCTTCACGCTGCCTTTTATGGCTGACCTGGGATGCTGGAATTCTCTTCCCTCGTTCCCTCTTTCCTGCCTAGCTGAATCTGCTTCAGTTTAACTCTTAGCTTTCATGGGATAACAGTCAAACAATGACCAGGAAAAGAAGTTCAAGATGTGACTATAAGGCCATACATGGGTTTAGACATCAAGTTCCAAGGCAAATCTCAGGCTCCACCTGTCTTATTGGGTTGAATGGTCTCCCTTTTTCTCACACCCTGGCCACTTACACTGAGTGTTTGCTCCTCTACTGACCAGTTCCATCTTTTCTGTGGCTTCTGTGTCCTTGTGACTTTGGCTTATTCCTGGCCTTGGTTTGCCCTGAACCCTTCAGTCCCACCTTTACCTCAAGCTAGCACCTCAGGCAAGTCTTTTTCCATCTGCCTGTGCTGCCAGCTCTCTCATTTTGGGTTTTCAGTTTCAGATTCTAGAAAGGAAAATGGTTGACACACTTCATCTTTTTATGCTGGTCCAAATCCTAGATCTTAGGCAGCCCAAGGATGAACCAGGCGCTTAGATTGGAAGCTCTCACTGAGCAGTCAGCCTTAGCTGGTGGGATCCATTTCCTTCAGTGGGGACTAGAGCTGGGCTATTTCCACATGGGCAGCTTAGGTGTGAACTGACACATCTCTGTTACGATGGCCTTCACAGACTAGCTCAATTACTTCCTTGTTTTCATGAGGTTTATGTTATTGTACTTTTTAGTTATGCATGTCTGTGAATTTTTCTTTTGTAACCTAGATGATAAATAATTTAAGATGTGAGACTTTTAAAACAGAAGCTCAAGAACCATAGAACCACAGCCAAGTGACTGCCCTACCTGAATTCTTAGTGCCATTATGATTTGAGATATTCTGTACTGCTGTCTTTGGAAATTTTTGAAATATTTCAAGAACCCAAACCTTCCTGAACTTATATCTTTTTCTCAGAATACCTCACATGCTGAAGATATGAAAAAATTTCGTGTCCCAATTTTTGAGGTTGAAATTACGGCTGCAATATTCATAAGGGATGGAGAAGTTCTTTAAAGGAGATGATGAAGAGCAATTGACATCTTGGAGAGATAGGGAAGAAATAGAAAAAGTTTTATTTGGTAGTTCATTTATTATAGGGGATGAAGAAGAGTGTGGAATCTATTAATAAAGTTACCTATGTTTTTGACTTGGGTGATTAGGTAGAAAATGGGAATAATATTCTAAGTTTAAAAAGATTGGAGGAAGATTGAGTGTGATCGGTATTTTACAGGGTTTCAACATTAAGTCATTAAGTCAATAAATATTTCTTTAGCGCCCATTCTGTGCTAGGCGTTGGGCTGGGACTGGTGATACCAAAACAAATAAGACAGAGAACTTGCCATCAAGGTATTTTGTCCATAGCGGCACATAGTTGGGGGAAAAATTTGTATAAAGCAGTGTGATGGGTACCATAATGGAAAGAGACCTGTGCAGATACAGTGGTAGACCGAAAAGGGCAATAATCAAGGCTTCCTGGAAAGATCATAGAAAATAAGAGTAAAAAACACTGGAGAGGAGTCCTGAAAGGTGGCTCGGTGATTGGGGAGGGCATTCTTGCAATAAGAAACCCCTTTTGAAAGGTCTGGGGGACAATCAAAGGAGTGATAGGAAATGAAGCAGAGATCAGACCTTGCAGAGCATTACAAGAGCTAATGAGTCTGGACTTCACTTTCCAGGGGAAAGGGAGCCACTGAAGAGTTGTGCGCATGGTAGTAAGGCATGCATATTTGCAGTTAGGAAATGATTGCTCAAGTAGCAGTGTGAAGAATGAATTAGATGAAGATGAGATAGAAAGTAGAGACCATGTTTAGGAGGTTGTTGCAATAGTTCATGAGATAAGAAAAGCTTGATCTGCAGGAGTTGCAATAATAATATAGAGAAAAGAAAGCTGGCGAGGCATCGCAGAAATAGAATGTACAGAAAGGCAACTTTCTGGATGGAAGGTTGGAAAGAAGGAGGAGTCCTGCGGCATTGGGCAGATGGTGGTGATAATAACCAGACTCCAAAATATAGAAGTTAGTTTTAGACAACTCATCTTCCCCATTAGACTGCTGTTCCCTTGAGGACAGGTACTTCATTGTATTGACTGTTACAATACCTATGCCTAGTACAAAATATTGAATGCCTAGTGATTGGAGTGTTTTGAGCATGTGGGATATAAAATATCTGAGGGATATCCAGATAGATGCAACCAGTAATTAGATTTGAAATTCAAAAGAGAGATCTGAGCTGGAGAGGCACATTAGGGAATCATCACCTATAATGGTGAGTGAGCTTACCTAACGAGACTGCACAGTGAAACCAAAGAATGGTTGGGGACAGGACCTGGAGTTATAGCAACATTGAAGGGGCAGGTGGGAAAAGTGCAGCCATTTGTACAACTTGGAACATGGTGTCATGGAAGGAAAGGTGCAGAGAGTATCCAGAACATGACAGAGGCCTGTAGGGTTAAAACCCCAGTCATGGGTACCAAGAAGTATAACTATCTCTGCTCTGGCCTCAGAATCACAGACTACCTTCTTCTTTTTTTTCTTTTTTTTTTTGAGACAGAGCCTCAAGCTTTTGCCTTGGGTAGAGTGCTGTAACATCACAGCTCACAGCAACCTCCAATTCCTGGGCTTAAGTGATTCTCTTGCCTCAGCCTCCCAAGTAGCTGGGACTACAGGTGCCTGCCACAATGCCTGGCTACTCTGTGGTTGTAGTTATCATTGTTGCTTGGCAGGTCCGGGCTGGATTGTAACCTGCCAGCTCTGGTATATATGGCTGGTGCCTTAGCTGCTTGAGCTACAGGCACCAAGCCACAGATTGCCTTCTCATCAAGCCCAGTCTGTACAGATATAGTCCCAGGCCCACAGACTCCAATTCCTTATACAAGAAACCATAGGAGCAGCTGTCTCAGCCTATGCTATTTTTCACCCATGATGTTGTAAGGGTTGAATGAAATAATATGTCAGCAACTCTCAACATTTTTCATTTCAGGATTACTTTATACCCTTAAAATTTATTAAAACACCCAAACACATTTTCATTTGCATGTGTTATATCTATCAATGTTTACCATGTTATAGATTAAAATAAATTAAAAACAATTTAACTCATTTAAAAGTAGCAATAATAAGCCATTCTATGTTAACATAAATAAGGTATTGCACACAATATCACCTGTATTCTCACAAACAACTTACAGAAAAAAGGGGCATTGTTTTATAGTTTTTCAAATTTGTTGAATGTTTAGCTTAATAGAAACAATAATTTTTTATATCTTCACTGCATTTGATTTGTTCTGATATCACCAGTCACATAACTTCTGTTTACAGGTTATGTAATCTCTGTTTCTAGAATCTTATGAAAGATTGAAAGTGAAAGAGGACAAATAATATCTTGGTATTATTATGAAAGTAGTTTGTCCTCAAAGATCCCCTGAAAACATCTCAGGGGTGCTCAGAGGTCCCAGGCTACACTTTGAGAATTGCTGATATATGTGAATACATGTGAGAAGTTATAAAGTTCACAGAAAGATGACCTGATGATCATCCTGAAAACCTACACCGGGACTCAAAAAGGGACCTCTCTTATGTGGCTATAATTTTTCCCCAGAGGAGTAGTGTGTGAGTAACATTACTTCAACAGGTCCTCTATCTAAGACAGAGAAAGGATTTCCAGTTCAGATTTTGTACTTCCTCTTTCCTGGCAATTAAATGAAAAATGTAAAAATGCAGGGTGTTAATCCATACAATAAGTTAAGATGTTGATAACCCCAGCCCATTAAGAAAATAATGTGCTCTCTGTCTCTACACACACACACACACACACACACACACACATTCCTTTGCTGTGTTTATATAATATACACAGGAATATTTTATACTAAAAATGCCTATTTAACACAAGAGAAAAGAAGAAGCAGTAATGAAGAAACAAAGGAACAAAAGATACGTAAGACACACAGAAAAAATAGCAAAAGGACAAATTAAACCTTAAATTATCAGTAATTATTTAATTGTAAATGTACTAACCTTAAAAAAAGAAAGATAGGCAGAATGGATTTAAAAAACACTCCAGTAATATGCTGTCTTTAAGTCTCTCTATATATGTTTTATAATAATAAAAGATCACATTTTCAGGAAGACATAATAATTATAAACATATTTGGACCTAACAATAGAGGCCTAAAATACATAAAGCAAAAACTGACAGAATTAAAGGAAGAAATAGACAATTTAAAAATAATAGTTGGAAATGTTAATGCCCCATTTTCAATAATGGATAGAACAGGCAGAAAGAAGATCAATAAGGAAACAGGACACAAGAACAGCAGTATAAACCAGCTAGACCTAACAGGCACCAGAAAACACCTATAAAACCAGCAGAATATATTCTAAAGTGCACTTGAAGGGCAGACCATGTTTTATACCATAAAACAATCTTAAATATATTTAAAAGAATTTAAATAATGCAAAATATTTTCTCTGACTACAATGAAATAAAATTGGACATCAGTAGCAGAAAGAAATTTAGAAAATTACAAAAATGTGCAGCAATTAAACAACAAATTTCTAAATACCTAATGAGTTGAAAATAAATCACAAAGAAAATCAGAAAATACTTTGGGATGAATGAAAATGAAAATACAACATATTAAAACATATGGATGCAAATAAAACAGTGCTTACAGGGAAATTTATAATGCCTAAATATGGTATTAAAAAATAGGAAAGATCTCCAATCAACAACTGAAACTTGCATTTTCACAAACCAGGAATAAAAACCAAACAAAGTTCAAAACAAATAGAAGAAGACAAAAATAGAGACAAAAGGAAAAACAAATGAAATAAAGTATAGAAATACATTAGAAAAAATCAGTGAAACCAAAAGTCAGTTCTTTAAAAAGATTAAAAAAGATTGGCAAACTTTTAGCTAGACTGACCCCAGAAAAAAGAGACTCAGAGTACTAAAATCAGAAACAAAAAAAATGACCATCACTACCAACCTCGGAGCAATACAAAGGATTACAAAGGAATACCACCTACAAATTAGATAACCTAGAGAAAATGAACAAGTTTCTAGAAAGTCAAAATCTAACAACTAACTCAAGAAGAATAGCCAATCAAAATAGATCTATAACAAGTAGATTTATAACAAGTATTAAAAAAGTAATCAAAAACATTTCCACAAGAAAGGCCAAACCCTGGATGGGTTTCACTGGTGAATTCTAACAAACCTTGAAAGAAGAATTAACACAAATTATTCACAAAGTATTTTTTAAAAAATGAAATGCTTTACAACTCATTCTATGAGACCAGTATTACAGTGATGCCAAAATCAGACAAAGACATTACAAAAAAGAAAACTACATATAAATATCTGTTACCAATGTAGATCTAAAAATCCTCAACAAAACTGAATCAGCAAAACTTCAGTGGCAATTGCAATAACAACAAAAATAAACAAATGGGACTTAATTAAACTGAAAAGCTTCTGTACAGCTAAGAAAACAACAACCAAAGCAAACAGACAACCTGAAGAATGGGAAAAGATACTTTCATATTATGAATCTTGATAACTAGAATCTACAGATAACTCTAATTAATTAACAAAAAAAGAGCTAACAATCCCAGATATCTCTGGGCGAGAGATAGAAATAGAATCTTCTCTAAAGAAGACAGACAAATGGCTAACAAACGTGAAAAAATGCTCATCAACCCTAATCATCAGAAAAATGCAAATCAAAACCACCCTGAGATATCACCTAACCCTAGTGAGAATGGCCCACATCACAAAGTCTCAAAGCTGTAGATGCTGGCGTGGATGTGAACAGAAGGGAACACTTTTACACTGCTGGTGGGACTGCAAACTAATACAACCTTTTTGGAAGAAAGTATGGAGAACCCTCAAAGAACTCAAATTAGACATCCCTTTTGATCCTGCAATCCCATTACTAGGGATTGCAAAAGAAAAAAAATCTTTTTATCATAAGGACACTTGCACTAGACTGTTTATTGCAGCTCAATTTACAGTTGCCAAAATGTGGAAATGCCCACCAACCCAGGAATGGATTAGCAAGCTGTGGTATGTATATACCATGGAATACTATTCAGCCACTGAAAAAGATGGAGACTTTACATCTTTTGTATTAACCTGGATTGAGGTAGAAGACATTCTTCTTAGTAAAGCATCACAATAATGGAGAAGCAAGAATCCAATGTACTCAATTCTAATATGAAGGCAGTAGATGAGCTAATACAAAGGGGGTGGGGGAATGAGTGAGTGGGGAGAGGGGCGGAGGGAGAGGGATAGGGGATCACAGTGAAAAAATGCTCATCAACCCTAATCATTGGCACACCTCTTGGGGGCAGGACACAATTAAAATAGGGATTTACCTAACAAATGCAATCAGTGCAACCTTATTCTTTATATTCTCAATGAATCCCAAATAATAAAAAGAAAAGAAATCAGCAACATGAAAAGGGTCATACACGACATCAAGTGGAATTTATCCCATGAAACAAATGTGGCTTACCATACGAAAATCAACTAATACATATAATATTCCACATCAATAGGATAAAGGACTAAACTACAAAACTACAAAAAAATTATCTCAATAGATGCAGAAAAATCATTTGACAAAGTCCAGCACACTTTAATGATAAAAATATTCAATAAATTAGGAAGAAAACATCATCTAGAAAACAGTTAAGGCTGTCTATAAAACAACCACCGCTAACACCATACCTAACGGCAATGAACTGAGTAAGGTTAGAACCTAGACAAGTGGTCTCATCACTTCTATTCAACATCATACTGGAGGTTCTAGCCAGGTTAATTGGGTAAGAAAACAAAACAAAACAAAACAAAACAAAACAAAACAAAACAAAACAAAACAAAACAAAACAAAACAAAACAAAACAAAACAAAACAAAACAGAAGGCATCCAGATAGGAAAGAAAGCAGGGAAACTATCTTTCTTTGCAGATGACATAATCTTGTATATAAAAAAATCCTAAGGAATCCAATGAAGGTAGAGTTCACCAAGATACAGTTGCAGGATACAAGATCAACACATAAAAATCAATTGAATTTCTATACACAATGAGCAATGAGCAATCCAAAAATGAAATTAAGACTGCTGACTTGGGTCTTCCCCTTTGCCAGAAACCTTGGTCCTTTTTTTCCTTCTGTATTCCTTTCTGTCTAATAAAACCCTATCTCACCATTGGAAAAAAAAATCAAACAAAAATGAAATTAAGAAAACTATTCTATAATAGCATCAAGAAATAAAATACTGAAGATTAAATTTAGCAAAATTAATGTAATAGTTGCACTCTGAATACTACGAAACATCATCGAAAGAAAGCACAGAAAATTTAAGTGAATGAAAAGATACACTGTATTCATGGAGTGGAAGACAAATATTGTTAAAGTAACAATATTCCCAAATTCAGTGCAATCTCACTCAAAATCAGATATGGACAAGATAATCTTTAAACTTCATAAGGAAATGCAGGAGACCCAGAATAGCCAAAGTAATTTTGAAAACTAAGAACAAAGTTAGAGGGCAAAAACTTCCTGATTTTGAAACTTACTATAAAACTGTAGTAACGAAGACAGTGTGGTACTAGAATAAGGATAGACATGTAGATTGATGGAATAGAATTGAGAGTCCAGAGAAAAGAATTCTTTACATTCATAGTCAATTGATTGTTGCCATGCCTGAAAAGCGAATCTGATGAGGAAACAGTATTCTTTTCAACAGATGATACTATAGATATCCACATGCACAAGATCCAAGTTGGATATCTAATTCACGCCATATCAAAAATTAACTTAAAATGAACCAGCTAAAAATGTGAAACTCCCAGAAGAAAATATATCTGTCATATTTATACTCTTGAATTAAGCAATATTTTTAGATATAAAATCAAAAATATAAACAAAAGAAAATAGACAAATTGGACTTTTTCAAAATTAAAACGTTGGTACTATAAAAAAAAAATGAAAAGTTAATCCACCAAATAAGAGTATTTATTTGCAGATAATACCTCTGATAAGAGACTAAAGAACTTTTATAACTCAACAATACAAGAGACAACCCAATGAAGTAAGCAAAGTCTATGAATAGGCATTTCTCCAGAAAAGATATACCCATGGCCAATAAGCACATGAGAAGCTGCTAAACATCATTAGCTATCAAAGAACTGTAACTCAAAACCAGTGGGATACCACTCCACACTGACTATGAATCTATAATAAAAAAGCCAGATAAAAATAAGTGTTGGCGAGGTGTGGGGAAATGGGAACCCTCATACTACTGGTAGGAATATAAAATGGTCCAACACTTTGAAAACAGAATAATGGAATAGAAAAAAAGTAAAGGAGCAAATAGAATAAAGAACTGCCCTATTCTGGGAGTTCCTCAAAAAGCTAAACATAGAATTGCTATGTGGCCTGGCAATTCTGCTCTTATGCATGTATCACAGGGAGATGGAAACATGTGTCCATACAAAAACTTGAATCTGAATGTTCACAGCAGCATCATTCATAATAGCCAAAGTTGAAAAAGCCCAAATTTCCATTAACTGGTGTATGGGTAAATAAAATGTGGTACATCCATACAATGGAATATTATTTTGCCATAAAGAGAATGAAGTGTCAGCACATACCGCAACGTTAATGAGTTTTGTGCACAGTGTGGTGTAAGTCAGAGAAGCCAGGTGCAAAACCCCCAAGTGAATGTGTTGCTGGAGAAAGTGTGGAAGAGGTAAATCCTGGTGCACAGAGCAGATAGTGGGTACCAAGGGTGTGGAAGAGGTAAATCCTGATGCACAGAGGAGATAGTGGGTACTAGGGGTTTTGAAGAGGTAAATCCTGATGCACAGAGTATGTAGTGGGTACCAGGGGCGTGGAAGAGGTAAATCCTGATGCACAGAGTGGATAGTGGGGTACTAGGGGTGTGGAAGAGGTAAATCCTGATGAACAGAGCAGATAGTGGGTACTAGGGGTGTTGAATTGGCAAATCCTGATGCACAGAGCAGATAGTGGGTACCAGGGGGTGTGGAACAGGTAAATCCTCATACACAGAGCGGATAGTGGGTCATAGGGGTGTGGAAGAGGTAAATCCTGATCTACAGAGCAGATAGTGGGTACCAGGGGTGTTGAATTGGTAAATCCTGATGCACAGAGCGGATAGTGGGTACTAGAGGTGTGGAAGAGGTAAATCCTCATACACAGAGCGGATAGTGGGTCCTAGGGGTGTGGAAGAGGTAAATCCTGATGCACAGAGTGGATAGTGGGTACTAGGGGTGTGGAAGAGGTAAATCCTGCTGCACAGAGCAGGTAGTGGGTCCTAGGGGTGTGGAAGAGGTAAATCCTGATGCACAAAGCAGATAGCGGGTATCAGGGGTGTGGAAGAGGTAAATCCTGATGCACAGAGTAGGTAGTGAGTACCAGGGGTGTGGAAGAGGTAAATCCTGATGCACAGAGTGGGTAGTGGGTACCAGGGCTGCAATGGGGAATGATACATGGCTATGTGGATTCTTTCTGTGGTAATGAGAATGTTCTAGAATTAGACAGAGGTGATGGTTGCAAACCTTTGTGAATATATGAAGAGCCACCAAATTGTACATTTTATAGGGGTGAATTTTATGGTGTGCAAGTTATATCTCAATAAAAGCTGTTTTTTTTAGATGCTAGTTGTTTTTGATTTTATCATCAATATACCTTCTGTATGCTTCCAACACATCCTCTAGCCTTTTGTCCATAATCTACAGTTTCCAGAAGCCTAGAAGTTTGCTCGCTTCCAAGGATCTCAGTCCTTTCCCATTTGGACTGTGGGTGGAGATGGCCAGTGGAGGTGGAAGTTACATTGGGAAAGGGGTCAGGAGTAAGTCATGATTCTCTTTTTCACTAGTTCCTTAACCTTGGTTCTCTGGGCCTCAGGTTTCTGTTCTGGCCCTATACATCTTCTGGGGTCAGCAGATACCCTGTAAGTGATCTACTTACTAATGAATCTTCACTAAACCGTCAGCAATACACAAACATTAGTGTTCAAGATTGGGATCTCCACAGCTTAATGCCAGGTGTATGTCTTAGGGGAAGGGGAGACTATCATCCCAGGCAACTTTAATCCCCAAACCCTAAGGAAGAGCTGCTGGACCTCCAGTGCTCCTGGACTTGTTTCCTTCAGCTGCCTGGGAACAACGGCAGTATTTCCCAATGTCCAAGAGATTACTGATATTATTTTAGGTGTTTATTTTGATTCTTTTCCTTTTTAGGATTTTCTGCTCTACTGCTTTGTTTTTTTACTTTTGCTTATTTGGGTGGATGATGGCACTGTCAATCAAAGCAAGGCATTCTTAAGCTTTAGTCAAATGTTGACACATGTGGATTAAAGGTTCACCGACAGGGTGATCTCTGTCTTTCCAGAAGCAGCACAAAGCAGAGAGGGAATTTAGTGTCAGCTACACTTGGGTTTAAACTCTAGTTTTACCACTTCCTAGCTTTAAGACCCTGAGCAAATTATATTACTTAAAACCTCTGAGCCTCAGTCTCCTTATCTATTGAATTTCACTGAATTTTTGTGAGGCTGAAAAGAGACAATACTTAGCGCAGGGCCCAGAACACAGTAAGAAGTTAATAAATCTGTGTCTGCACAATGAGTGATCAAGGCCAGATTCTTGGCTTAGGAAAGAGGGGGGCAGGGCCTGCTTTGTCAAACTGAAGAGGACCTGGCATTTATTGATTGCCTGCTTTGTGCCAAGGACTTTTTCATATACTTGCTCTTAAGCCTCACAACCCTGAAATATATGTATTGATTCATATTTACATGTGGCAAAATAGAGACTCAGCAAGATTAACTCCTTTGTGGAAGGTCATACAGGCTATTTGTTGTGCATTCGAATCCAAGCCTGACTTGGATTGACCGCCAAGGTCCGGGTCCTTCTTTCATTCTGCATTATCCCAGCCTTGGCCCTGGTGGTCTTGCTCCCTCCATCTTGTCCTGCGTCAGCTCCATAAGCAAACAGCCCGGCCGCTTGGCTCTGTCTGCCACATTTCTCTCCTGCTCGTCCCCTCACCTCCATCCCAGCCCACCTCTGGATGATGCCTCTGGGTTCTGTTGTTGCAGGCAGAGGCTAGACTTCCCGTGATGCAATGCCCTACATGTCACCCAAGGGTGGGCCCAGGGGAGCAAAAGTCCCTCTAAGCTTATTCATCTTTTATGAGTCAGCTCAAATGTCACCTGCAGCCTTCTCTGGAATCAGTTCTTCTTTTCTTTGTTCTCCCACGGTATGTTACCTAGATCTCTGTTACATACCTGCCATTATGTTTAAACCATTCGCTGTTACATACCTGCCGTTATGTTTAAACCATTCTCTTATTTTTCTGTTTTCCGGACTGAGAAAAATCTATACCTAATCTCTTCGTCTCTAGCCTCAACTAAGGATTATTTAATGAAGGGCTTCTTAACATTTTTTTGTTTTTTGGGATACAGGGTCTTGCTTTGTCATCCTGGCTGAAGTGTCCTGGTATCATCACAGCTTCCTACAACCTCAGACCTCTGGGCTCAAGCAATCCTCCTACCTCAGCCTAACAAGTAGCTGGGACTACAGGTATCTACCACTGTGTCAGCTAATTTTTGTATTTTTGTAGACATGGGGTCTTGCTCTTGCCCAGGGTGGCCTTGAACTCCTGGCCTCAGTGATCCTCTTGCCTTGGCCTCCCAGAGCGTTAGGTTTACATGCATGAGCCCCACCCTCCCACCCAGCCTTAACATTTTTATATTGTGCAGTCCTTTGGTAGTTTGACTAAGCCCAAGAACTTTGTCTCAGTTTATAAAATACATAAAACAAACTATATAGGACTATAAAACAAACAAATTATGTAGAAATACTGTAATAACAATTTTAATGAACAAAATCAGACTTTAATGATGCATGGCTTATTTATTAACATATTAAACAATAAGATCTAATACCTACCATAATTTTCAAGTTGTGATGGGAGCAGAAATAATACAGGGTGTCCATAAAGTTCATTTTACTATTTAAACTATTTACTATGTTAAACTATTTTAAATTGCCCATGAACTTCATGTCCACCCTGTGTTTCAAGATCCACAGCTAATCTAATACTAATACCTGTATGTGTAGTTTGTATTATGACCAAGTCACTGAGACCGCGACTACAGTTTGTTTTTTACTCTCATAATTGAAGAGAATGCTAAATTTCAGTTTTAAGTATTGAAAGCAAAGGTGTAATTTTTAAAATCCAAATTCGCAGTATCTTGAGTTCTATTCAAAGACCCCAGATTAAGAATACCTCATTTAGGGTCGGCGCCTGTGGCTCAGTAAGTAGGGTGCCGGCCCCATATACTGAGGTTGGCAAGTTCAAACTCGGCCCTGGCCAAACTGTAACAAAAAAAATAGCCAGGCATTGTAGTCCCAGCTACTCGGGAGGCTGAGCCAAGGTAATCGGCTAACCCCACGAACTGGAGGTTGCTGTGAGTTGTGACACCACTGCATTCTACCCAGGGTGACAAAGTGAGACTCTGTCTCTAAAAAAAAAAAAAAAAAAAAAAAAAAAAGGATCCCTCATTTAGCTGCTGGGCACTGTGGCTCACGCCTGTAATCCTAACACTCTGAGAGGCCGAGGTGGGTGGATTGCTTGCACTCAGGAGTTTGAGACCAGCCTGAGCAACAGTAACACCCCCATCTCTACTAAAAATAAAAAAAACTAGCTGCACACGGTGGCCCATGCCTGTTGTCCCAGCAACTCAGGAGGCTCAGGCAAGAGGATTGCTTGAGCTCAGGAGTTTGATGTTGATGTGAGCTAGGACATTGCAGCATTCTACCAAGGGTGACAGAGTAAGACTCTGTCTCAAAAAAAAAAAAAAAAAAAAAAAATCCCTCATGTCCAAATTTTCTGGAAGCATGCAATGATCAGGACTAACTTATCTCCCCTGTGCTTCCATAATGCTCAGTACTGGGCTTAACAAGCTTGACAAACTGAATTGCAAATGTTGGTATAAGTGCATGTGTCTTTCTTATCCATGAGATAGTATACATACTTTAAGGGGCTGTCTTAAATAATTATCTTTGCTTTCTAAAAGGGTGCTTGGAATAGGGTAGATCTTTAATGAACAGCTGTGAGGCTGAGTGTGGTGGCTTATACCTGTAGGCCCAGAACTCTTGCAGGCTGAGGTGGATCACTTGAACCCAAGAGTTTGAGAACAGCCTACATAATAAGACTCCCTCTCTACAAAAAATATAAAAAATTAGCCAAGTGTGGTGGCACATGCCCAGTTACTTGGCAGGTTGAGATGGTGGTCACTTGAGCTTGAGAGTTCAAGGCTGCTGTGAGCTATGATCGTGACTCCAGCCTGGGCAAAAGAGCAAAAGCCTGTCTTAAAAAACAAACAAACAAACAAAAAACATTGTGGAACTAGCACGAATGAATGACAGGGTCTAATTTATTGTTGAATGATACAAGTTTAGCGCTGTAGCAGTGGTTTCTTGTACATCTGCAGTTCGCTCGTTCTTCAAAGAACATCTCAGAACAACCTCCCTCTCAAGGCGTCCCTGACTTCACCCAGCCTCACTGCTTTCTCTTCCAAGTACATGCCCCCTATGATGGGACCCAGCTTAATTAAGAGGAAGAACAGTTTTTCCCCCCATTTTTGTTTATATAAATGTTTGTGAATCATATATCTGATAAGGAACTTGTATCTGAATATATAAATAACTCTTATAAGTAAATAATAAAAAGACAAATAACAAGAATGATCAAAAGATTTGAATAGTCATTTCTCCAAAGAAGATATACAAATGGCCAAAAAGCATGTGAAAACATATTTAGCATCATTAGATATCAGAGAAACGCAAAACAAAACCACAATGATATATCACTTCACCTCCATCTTGGCTATAATAAAGAATGCAGATAACAAAAACAGATAAGTGTTGGCAAAGATACAAAGATATTAAAACTCAGATACTTCTGGTAAGGATATAAATTGGGCAGTCACTTTGGAAAACTGTCTGGCAGCTTCTCAAAAGGGCACTGGAGTCTGACCCAGCAATTCTACTCCTAGGTCCACACCCAAGAGAAACGAAAACCTGCGTCCATACGCAACTTTGACATGAATGTTCATAGCAGCTTAGCTCAAACAGCCAAAAAGTGGAAATAATTCATGTGCTGATCAACTAATAAGTGAATAAATAAAATGTGGTATATTGATATAAGGGTGTATTATTTGGTAAATAAAAAGTAATCAATTATTGGTAGATGCTCCAACATGGACAAACCTTAAAAACATTATGCTAAGTGCAGTAAATCACTCCAAAAGGCTGCATATTATTGTATAATTCCATTTATATGAAATGTCAAGAATAGGCAAATCAATAGAGACAGAAAATGGTTGCTACTTTCCTAGGGCTGAGGAAGTTGGGAAGAAATGGAGACTGACTATGGTACTGAGATCTTTTGGGGGGGGCTGAGATGAGACTATTCTAAAATTGATTGTGGTGACGGTTGCACAATGCAATGAGCATACTACAAACCTTTGAGAGGTATACTTTAAATAGGCATATTGTCTAGCATGTGAATTACAGCCCCCAAATGCTGTTGTTTACACACACACACATTTTAAAAGCTTAGCAGGGGGGAGAGCACACAGTTTCTGTAGCTCATGGAAGGAAGTTGCACATGTGTGATCACGGAGCACAAAGAACTGAAGCTGCCAGGAGCTTTGAGCAATTTAAATACAAGGATGCTGCAAAGGCTTAACCAGGGCTTAACAGAGGGGTGACATAATCCTACTCCCATTTTGGCAAGCTCTCTAAGGCTGCAGGTGCAGACAGGTCTGGGGAGAAGTCCCTGGAGGCAGGGAGCCGTGTGGGCATCGTGCAAGCATCCAGTGGGAGACAGGAGTGGAGTTACCTGGGGATCGTGGGACTAGCAGTGGCAGGACTTGAGTATCTGGTTGGTTAGAGAGGATGAGGGTTGAGAGAGGAAGGAAGGATGAGTTCCCGCAGGAAGAAGTGGTTGAAAGTGCTGAGTTTCAGCTGCAGTCTCAGCAGGCTACCTGACTACCTGCAGTCTCAGCAGGCTACCACACAGAGACACGGAGCTCAGCAGAGGACCATGTCCTTGGCAGTGCAGTCCTTGACAGCCAGGCAGAGCAGAGTCCTAGAGGACAATTGAGTAGGGTGAGGAGACAGGAAGGGCCAGTCTTGCCTAAAATGCCACTGTTCTCAGGATGACTCCTTGAGTTTTGCATTGAAGGAATGGTTGATCTTTCTCTCTCTCTCATACTCACACACAAATAAAAAATAAACAATAAGGAAAGGGTCTGGCCAATCATTTCACTTTTTGAGATTTACAGTAACTTTTCTCTGGAACCTGGCTTACTTTCTTCCCATTTTGTGAATTCTCTTTCTTTGTTTTCCTTTGCACACAATTTCTCCCCCACCTCCCCAACAGTCATCCATGGTGGCTCAGAACCTCTTGTGGGAAAAGTCTTTGAATATTTGGTCTTTAACAGAGTCTGAGAAACCAAACCTTGCATTCTTCCAGGTAGGTTCCTGAAGTGCTCAGCTCCAGTGACTATGACAAATGCTAGAAGGTTTTCTGCCTCATGGCTCATTTAACCAGAATCATCCATTTCTTGCCTTTCTCCAAGAGCCTGTTGCTTCACTAACTGTAAAAGACTTTGACATTTAAAAGTGATAGTGCAATTCTCAACATAAGTCTTTTGAAAACCACTTTGGAAATCTGTTTGGCAGTATTTACCAAAGCAGAACTCATACATTTCCTATGACCCGGCCATTCTACTCCTAGGTAGAGGCACAACAGAAACAGGAACATGATATTCACCAAAAGACAATACTTGCAGTGGCTCTACTGGTAATGCCCATGACCTGGAGGCAACCTTCACATCCACTGATGGTTGCACGACAGATTGTAGCATAGTCATGAGAATGGACCATCTACAACTGCACACAGACAAGCAGACGAATCTCAGGCACACAATATTCCTTGGAAGAAGGCAGACATAAAGGAATACAAATCCTGTTTGCAAAACAGGTGGAAGGGGCTTTGGCGGGCAGAAGGCATGAAGGGGCTTTGGGGTGCAGGCCTGTTCTCTTTATCTGGGTTCTGATTCCATGAGTGTGTTCTGTTTGTGAAAATTCAGCAAGCTCTACTGTACGTGTGTCTTTCTTTATGTGCATTATACCTCAATACAAATGTTTAAGATAGGAAAAATCTATAAATATTTTTTGGGTGTTTGCTGCTATCTAACAAAGCCCATTGATTTTATGGTTTATGATGTGGTTTATAACAGTGATGATTAATTCTGATCATAACCTGTGTATTTTGACACAAATGAGTAATTCAGTGCTTGCCAAGGGTTGATGGTAGAAAGGGCCTGTCCTAGGTGCAAGCACTAAGGATTGCATTGTCTGAAGAATTTAAAAGAACAACAAAAAAAAAATGTTTTTTGAGACAGAGTCTCACTTTCTCATTCTTGGTAGAGTGCTGTGGCATCACAGCTCATAGCAACCTCAAACTCCTGGGCTTAAGCGATTCTCTTGCCTCAGCCTCCCGAGTTAAAACAACAAAATAAGTGTACCATGAGTCTGTTAGCTTTTTTATTATTACCGTGCTCTGCACTAGTCCTTCTTAATGATAATAGTGACAAAATAGCCTGTCCATTCCTTAACAAATAAGTTGCTAATCCAACGTCTAAACAATTTCTAGGACTACTGTTGACTGGAATGTACCTCACCCTCCGCCCTGCACTTAGTGGGCCAGTGATGGAGAGAGCAGCTATGATTTCATAGGCAAGTGCATCGTATCAGAAACTGGACCCATCCTTTTTGTATATAAATCTTATTTACACCTCACAGCTATATGGGTCAGGTATTGTCTTCTGCATTTTATAGATTAAAAACCTGGGGGCCATAGAGGTTGTGGGACTTTCCCTGACTCACTTGGGTAGTAAAGAGAAGAGGCCTTTTTACACTAGTCAGCCAGGGCCTTCTGGTCCCTGGGTGGAAGGCTTTCGATATGTATTTGCTGAATGAAGGGGTGAGCGGGTGAAGACGTGATCATTATTTGAGCTGGTTCAAGAAGGAGGTTCTACATGACCCTGACTTCTTGTCTAAGCTGCTTTAGGTGAGAAAACTCTGGATGTGCCTGTTTCCTTCCAAGTTGAGGAGTAAGTCCCTTGGAAAGTATAGAGACCATTTCTTGGCTTATTATTATTATTTTTTAAGTGTTTTATTTTTATTTATTTATTTATTTATTTATTTTTATTAATTTATTTTTTTTTTATTATAGATAAAAATATGCACCATAGATGTGGCCCAACCCATCACCCTCCCTCCACCCAAACCTCCCCCCTCCCTTCCCCTTCCTTGTTCCTTTCCTCATAGTCTTGGCTTATTTTTTATACAGTCATCTACATGTTGTAACTATTCCCAATAGGTTTTGTACCCCCGTTTAAAGATGGGAAGCTTTGGCCTGAGCCCTCAAGTAATGAAGCCAAGGTCACGTAGCCAGCCACGGCAGTGATTCCCTTTGTGGTCATCAGAATGGTCTGTGGGATCTGGAAGACCAGCATTGGCTATACCTCTTGCTAGCAGTGTGACTTCAGTAACATTCATAGTATTTTCTCACCTCACTCTTATAAAATAAAATAATAGGAATTATAATAGTGTTTGCCTAAGAGGCTGCGAATGTGAATGCCAGCAGCAGCCAGAGGCAGGGAGCTCTGCAGGACTGCTGTCAGAGGTTCAGCCCCCACCTGAGATGGCCCTGAGGGAGGTTGGGCTGGAGTGGAGGCCAGTCTGGAGTGGAGGCTGGGCTGGAGTGGCAGCCGGGCTGGAGTTGGAGACCAAGCTAGAGTGGAGGCTGGGCTAGAGTGGAGGCTGGGCTGGAGTGGAGGCTGGGCTGGATTCCACTCTTCAGGCCTGTGCTCAGCCATTCTGTTGTTCTCTCAGTCAGCATTTCTGGAGCACCCAGGATATTCCCAGGTGGTTCTAAGCACTGGTGATTAAAAAAAAATGAATAATGCTCAGGCCCTTTCTTTTGAGGGAGACAAACTTGGAAACAACCAGTGAAAACATAGTGTTGCATCTTCAGGCTCTAAAAGTCTCATCACAGCAAGTCTAAGGCTGAGGAGGCTGTTGACGGCTCACGTTGCCTTTCAGTAGGATAACACCAAAACAATCCCAGCCCGGCAAAGGGCTCTATTTCAGTAAAACCCTGGAGAAGGAGTATTTTATAACAATCTTGTGCAATTCACTGGGCACTTACAGACGTTCAAGGCTGCAAGGCAAGTCATGTAGCCAGTCAACAAACCAGCGAGCACAGGGTTGTCCCATTTTTGTCATCACCTGCAAAAGGCCCTTTGGGCCTAAGGAGCATAGGGTCCTCCAGAGCTTCATAGCCTTAGACAGCCAGACTGATTTTTACAGACACCTGAAGACCAAAATAGTAACATCACCCAAGCAGTACACACGTGGGGTCTCTTCCCAGACCGTGCAGCCTCTCTCATGCCCACCGGAACCCCTCGCCCAGCTGCTGCTCTCTCTTTCCTGCTCAGCCCTCAGCCCTGCCCTCATTTGTCCTCTTTCGCAGAGAGCACAGGCCAGGAGCCCTCTCACCCAGTGCTGCTCTGGGTATTGATACGTTTATCTTTGGGCTCCCCTGAATGAACACTGTGGGCTGTTTGTGGACACACGTTTCATTTAGTGCTTATCTCTGCAGGTCACCCGTGTGGGCTCCCCCGCTCCAGCCACTGGCGTGTGCTCTCAGCCGGCCGAGGGCATCTGTGTTTATCTGCTTGGGTGAGAGCAGACCGAGAATATGGGAGCCAATGTGATTCTGACCCACCTTGCTCCAGAAAGGACTCTGGTGGCCTATGTGCATAATTAAAAAAAAAAAAAGTTAATATGAGTTTGAATATAAGCTAAAAGCAGGGAAAAAGAAATAAGAAAATTAGAGGTCAGGGCTAAGTGGAGACAGAAATCAGGCAAAAAGAAAACCCACATTCCATACCGACCTCTCATTTACTGGGAGGTCAGTATGTTACAACAGATGTGTGTGAATGTAAACATGTAGATTTCAAACTGGGAGTATTCCACACACTGCCGAGTCCTCCTTGCCCTCCCGGGGGTGACTAAGTTCTCTGGCCCAGTCGGTGGAGACGAGGGGCAGAGACGCCCTCCTCTTCCTTCCTAGCAATCTCACCATCTCCTTTCTCTGTCACCACC
Organism: Loris lydekkerianus; assembly: GCA_963574355.1. Taxonomy (NCBI): domain Eukaryota; kingdom Metazoa; phylum Chordata; class Mammalia; order Primates; family Lorisidae; genus Loris; species Loris lydekkerianus. Next base: position 19,735 of record CAUYPK010055326.1, read on the forward strand.
TGTTTATTCACACTGGTTTGACTTTTTCTTCAGATAAGTGTGTTTTGGGAGTGGAGACTGCAAGATTAGCCAGGGTGGAGCAGGGAGAAACAACCACCCTCCCTTCAGCCTGCCCAGGAAGCCTAAGGGAAGAGGGGTGTTTCCGGAGATGTTGGAACAATGGCAGAAGGATGTTTGGCAGAGGGCAGGGGCAGAACCAGCCAGGTGACTTGGGAGAAGAGCTGGAAGGGAGCGTGGGACAGAAAAGGACAAACTGGGGAGAGACGAGACCTTTGAAGTAGGGGTGCGCTCCAGGCCACAGCTCGAGTAGTGCTGGTGGGGAGGCTGGGGCAGCTCCCACACTGAGGGCCGGGGGGGATGTGCCCTGCTGGCTGGCCAGGGAGGAAGAACTCCACACCATGAGAAACAAGGCTGATGCCTTGACTGAGACAGTCAGTGATGGGGGAGGGTGATCAGATTCAGATCAGAAGTGAGTCTGTCAAGCTCAACAAGAGCCAAGTCCTCAGATTCCTGTGTGCAGGTGTTCCTTAGCCTGGAGGGAGCCTGGGCCCTGGAAGCTGAAGAGGCCCGCACTGAAGTCCTGGGAAAGGCTCTGTTGATCCCATGAGGCTTTTATGCAACATACAGGGTGGCTGCAAACTTTGTGTGCAATTTTAAATAGTTTACTAGTTTATAGTTTTAAAGAGTAAACTATTGCAAATTGCACGTGAACTTTATGGCCGCCCTGTATTATAGCCATTAGCATTGCTGATGAAGCCCTTTAGACTTGCATAGGAGTTTTCTGCTTCCTGAAGAAAAGCCACCTTCCTGTAAAGGGCTAATAATACTCGGTGCGCTGATCTGCAGTGACATGGCTCAGAGGTCACCAAATGCAAACAGAGTCCAAGGGAAGGAGCCAGGCCCTGCCAGCACTCTTCCTGGTCTCTCTTCGCTGGACAGATGCCATCTCAGGGAAACTGAAACTGTTCATTTTTCAATTAACAACAGGGACTTTCTGGACTGGGGGTCGTGCACGTGCTGGATGGTTTGCTGTAATACTGAGTGCAAGATATCTTAAAGTATAATTCCTAGAGTGAAAGGAGCATGTCCTGTGTGAAAATAGGAAGGGTCCCAGAATAAAGATGAGGTGCATTATAAGTTCACACATGAAGGTGGAAACTGGGACTACCCCAGATCTTCCTACTCAAAACTCCTGCCAGGCACCCATCCCCCACAAGCTCTTGTGGTCCTCTGGGACTTTTCCCCCTATGATCTGCAAGTGGGCCATGGATGCTATGGGAAGCCACGGAGCAGGTGCTGTGTTTTCTAGAAAGATGTAGCAACATGTTTGAGTTATCTGTGAGATGCACCAAGTTCGTGGCTGTTTTATAACACGCATGATGGTAGTGGCAGTCTGGTTATTGACTTGAGAACTGATGTGGGGGGGGTTCAAGGTTAGAGACAGTGTCCTGGGTGAGAACTTTAAAAGATAAAAATCTCTTTGTGTTATTCTCTGCATTTAGGTGGCCATCAGCTCCCAAGAGAGATTACAGCATCCTGGATCCCGATAGATGTTAGAAGATGAAAACACAAAGAAATAAAAATCTGGGTTATACCTCTTCAGATCTACTTTTTTATTAAACCTCTATGCCTTAGAATAAACACAGCAGACTCTCAGAGCCTAGAGATACCTGTAATTAAACTGTGTCCCTCTACACAGTGGAGATGAGCAGTTCTTTAGGAGATTTGTGGGTTGAGGCCTATGGGGTGGGCCCCACGCGTGTGATCCAGGAGAGTAGTGAGCTTCTGGCTGTGACTCTCACCTGCCAGCCTAGCCCCAAACAGGTCTGGAAGTCACCACATTTCTCTCAACAGGAGCCAAGAAAGTATGTTGGAAAGAGGCATGTGGGCTAATTTGCATTTTTTTCAGCATCAGGGAAGCTATAAATGCGGGCATTTTCGAAGTTGCAACATGCTTCTGACTCAGCCCCTTGCTAGTGTGGATTTGCATTCACCTGTTATTAATTTTGTCTCTGGCTCACGCCGGGCATCAGAGGATTTGGGACTTCTTTTTTTTCTTTTCTTTTTTTTTTTATTGTGGAGAAGGGGCGGGGAAAGAAGGCGAGGGAAGAGGTGTGTGACAGAGTCAGGCCAATGGCATGGTACCACATTGGCTGTATCTAGGTAGAGGCAGTTTCAGGCCGGGCCTTGCTGAGTCGTTGCTACGCGGAAGTAGCTCGATGGATCTACTTCTAGTCAGGCTCGGGAAGTTGCACTAGGCCTCAGGCACATG